>JBBPFQ010000126.1:5062194-5072263 GCA_037974815.1 Kaempferia elegans | reverse complement strand
GTCCATTGGATCACGAGCACTTTCACATTTACCAGATGGGTGGACTAGGGGAGGATTGCCCATCTCTTGGAATAATAATGTTTGGAAGAGACTGTATATTAATAAATAATAATTATTATAATTATAATTATAATTTTACTATATTATTAAGAATTTGGCCTCAATACTAACTAATTTTTAATTAATTTTGTGAAATCTACGATGAAATTATGTTAATTTCCCTCAGCTACGTGTATTATTAAAAAAAGTTCTCATTAATTAAATATTGATCTAGAGTTCGAGACTTAGTGTATTATTGAAAAATTTTCTCATTACAATAAGGATGTAGAGTTCGAGACTCAGGTGCGGCATATTATTGAAAATTTTTCTCATTAGGTATTGCACTACTATTAGGGGTGTAAATGAGCATAGCCGAGCTTGAGTCGGGGTCGGCTCAAGCGAGTTTATAACTTTGGGCTCGAGCTCAGCCACTTAATCACAGGCTCGAGCTCGACTTGAAAAATTAAATTAAAATAAATACACGATGCTGCAAATGGTGAGATTCAAACCATCAACCACATGAAAACTTAACAAAATCCTCTAGCCACAAAACTTGCACAACTTACTACCTTTATTTAAGGTATTTTTTTAAAATATACTAAGATTGAATTATCCCGGCTCGAAAAATCTTGCTGAGCCCTCGAGCCAATAATAAATAGACTTGAGCTCGGCTTGAATGTTAAACGAGCCGGCTCGAGCTCGGCTTGAGCTCGGTCAACTTCGAGCTCGAGTCGAGCTTTGATCGAGCTGCTCACGAGCGGCTCACAAGCAGCTTGGTTCATTTGTACCCCTAACTACTATGGTCTCTTTAGTCCCACATCTTAGAATTAACAACACCACAAGTAGAGAAGCTTCTATAAATATCTTAGGTTGGTAACATTAAAAATCTTACCTTTCTTGGCTGTTTGGCCAAGATTAAGTATAGTATCGGTTCTTATCAATTTAATATCTTATATAAAAAAATTAAATTAAATTTTTTTTAATTCATGTATTATATTGCACATGTAATATTGATTAAATACTCATATTATAATAGTTATAAGTTATAATTGTTAGAATATAATATTCTTAGTATTGATCAAGTTAAAAGGTCTATATTATATTAACTATAAAATTAACTATTATAATTATATAACCTGATCCTATTATAATTGTGCAATAACTCTAGTTGCTACAATAGCATCAAAAGTAAAATAGTTAAAAAATATATATATTGATGCAGAATGCACTGTTCTAATAATTCATGGGAGAGGAGTTATTCTAATGACTCCAATAAAAAAAGGTTCCTTCCTATTTTTGCCCTTCAATCTTAACATGCCAAAAAGTTATACTCAGTAAAATGTTCTATGCTAATGAATTTCCATTTTCATGTACAAGATCTTGCAATACTTTAGTAATAATACAAGAAAAAGTTAATTTAGAAACTAATACAATCTACTTCGCTCTTCATGCACAATCTTGGAATTTGAGAAACATGGATCCCGTTTTTTTAATCCCTTCTCAGTAGAAGCGGCTAACAGAGTAAGTGGTGATGACCAATACGAAAGCAGCGAGACACCAAGCGATGTTAGAAAATCAGTTCTACGATAAAGTAAAGCCCAGAGACTGACATTTATCATCAGTGCACAAAACTCTCAAAATGAGGAAAATTGACAAGTTAAATTAATTCCATATTGGAGCATACTGCTGGAACTTCAATCCAGGCGATGCCGTGGCAATTTAAGGGGAACTCAAAATGAGAATATGCATATTTGGTGACGTAGAGACTACGTTCCAGTTGTTTTGCATCCTCAACGCTTCCAGAAACGGCCATGCTGTTTCTGTTCTTGCATTTTCCTACAAGAGCTCACAAATGTTTAGAAGAGATATTGAGATGCAACTTCGATTAATGTAGTATACCAATAGGGGTTGATGCCAAACCTTGTCTCAACTAAAAAAAAATTATTCACATACATGTAACTTTCATCCGATTTAGATCTTTACCAATTAAATGCCTAAATAAGATCATCAAATTCGTAACAACTATGTAAGGATGCCCACGTAATAAGACTAATTATAATCAGCTGCCTAAAGACTGAATATAAATAAGATTTATTATACTTAGAGCAAATGAAATGTAATGCTTGCCTTTGATATTCCTTTGAGCGTTCAATAAATTCAGTGGGTATATCATGACCTTGAAATGATGCCAGTACTTGTCTTATGTCGGCTGGTCTGTGGAGAGCTACATCTGAAGAAGGAAAAAAGGAGAGTTCAATTGCAAGAATCAATTAGTCAATCTCACAGCATCGTCGTTGGAGGGAATAGAAAGTTAATCAGAATTGCCTCATATAACGAGCACTTACATTCAAGAAAAGGAATAAGGTCTAGAAGTGCAGTGTCATCATTTTCTAGTTTCCAGGGTTTGATAGGCACACTATTTTCAGGTTGGAGGCAAGATTCAAGAGCATGACCACTGATATAAATTATACGTGATGGATCTCTGTTCAGCTTCGATAGATCCTGAAACAATTCCAGTCTAAGTTTAAGTAAAATGGAAGGAAGGGACTAAGCATGAACGGATCATAGAAGGACAAATCATAATGATCACTTTAATAGCTAAAAAAATATTATGCCGTCTGTATTTCAACTTGATAGGAACTCTAAGATGCAAAATGCAACCTAACAATATAAAACCAGATGATAACATCCAAAGAAAATGATCTTTGATCTCATGCTTAGGCTAGATGAAATTATTAGACAGCAATTAAGAAATCCACTTTAAATTAATAGAGAATAGGATTGAACTGATAACAGTTCAAAACAAGTAAATATAATAATGTTAGACAAAACAATAATAGAACCACTAAGGAAGATACCCGATAATGTTTTCCATTCACATATTTTGTTGCAGCTCTAGATAGCCTATGACGAATATATCCTTTCTGATCCAACCTTTCTATGACGGGATCTACATACTGCAAGCATATAATCAACCATGCATTATATAGGCACTAGTGGACTGGAGCTACCAAGAAAGGAATTCAACTTACCATATTCAATTGATCTGAGTACACAACAATTTCATAAAGCTTTCCAAGATGTTCCAAGAAAGCATCAACACCGGGCCTTTTAAATGTTCTCCAGCCTCTGTCACGCTATCAGTAAGAAGCATAATCATTTATAAGAGAGTTGCATAAAGTGTCAATTAGTTGCTAATTATGTACCAGAGATTACTTTCAATTGTTATTTAGTTACAGAAGCTCTTCAAGAAGATTGATGTTAAAAAGATATATACATATGGTGCATGATTTGCAAATTGTAGCCACGGTATTCTCAGTGATGGAGGTCATAGATTTCAATTGATCACATCGACTACAACAATTACAGTGATTAGTTGATAATGAGTGGGAAAAAGAGTATTTACCTTGTAAAGAAATAGCATATTAATGTACATGGTTTTTAACAACACTGTTTTAAATCTGTTCACTCACTCAAAACTAGAAATTAAGTAGACAACAGAAAAGGAGTACACGGAAAGATTAAATGAACCATCAGACAACCCATAAAGAGACCACTGGTTCTATCAGGCTTTGTCTCCCTTCCTCTTTAACAATCAATCAGCATCAGATCGAATTATCCACCCTCACTATTTCCTCATGTAACCCTACTTTCATTTATAGACTGCATGACTGTTTTTATTTCGAGTCCAATTCAATTTTACTGTTGTTGGTCATTTTCAAGTAGGCTAGTGATCAAGCTTGAAGCAGCTGGTGAGAAGGGCAATATATTTCACAAATGCTAGCCTTCCCTAGTCATTCCTTTTCACCTTCCTCTTCCCCATTGGTAGGGAAAATGAGGAAAGAGGACCTATGAAGCAATAACCTAACCATGATTATGTACTTCTAAACACGAACCTTACAACTGTGCTACTAACAAGCAGTACATACCAATCAGGTTGGACTACATGCTAGTAATAACCAGAAATATGAGTAATAGTCAAGGAAAACATTGAACACGGGATGATTAAGGAAACTGTTAACCAAAGCACAAATCAGCTATCTCATATAGGCCTAGATAACATGGAAATGTTGTATATCTTTTCCAAATTCCTGATTGGTGCTTGATAAACAAGCAGAAATTTTTGGGTAAACAGATCCAACACAGCTGTTGATAGTATATTCATGCCCAACCATTATCTAGAATGATATAAATAGACACATATGGGATAGAGATACCACCTTCCAGTCAGAGTACACGAGAGTCTCATTAAGATCTAGAACAAGAGTGAAAGCATGTTGTTCTTGAGGATGCAAATCAGGAAGCAACTTCTCTGATGAAGGTTCGGTAAATCCCTAAAACAAAAACATACAATTACAACAGAATGAAGCAACTATAATAACAAGAAAGTACTAACAATAAAAAATATATATCTACCAACCCGAACGTGTTCTTCAGTTGCCCTCCTAAGATCCAGATAGAGATCCAAAGCTTTAACAGGAACTATAGATGGAAAAAATTATGAAGCAAAACAAGATTTTCCACATTTATCAAAACTGCATATAATAATATATGTATATGAAAAAAAAATCTAGCTAGAAAAGGAAACAAAAATATTGTGTTTCGAGCTACAATACAGGTGCTAGCAATTGCACATGGCCAGACGCTTTTAACTTTATAAGCTGATACAAATGGTGCACCAATCATTGAAGCACTATGACTGACTAAAGTTATACAAATACAAGAGAAAGAGAATCATGCATAATGTAGTAATATTGGGTTGTTTATCCTTAAAATAACAAGCTCTAGTTGTTCCAATCAAAATATTTCTTACTTGATCCAACTAAGAACATGTTCATCTTAAAATTCTAGGATAGTGAAGCTTGTTCTTTATGTTGTATTTTAGCTATCAAAAGTTAGCAATGTTCCTAATAGAAACTAAGAACCATAACATAATAGATCAACACTTCTAATACATCTCTCTACCTTAACCAACCCACTTTATTTTCATAATCAAGCTTACCTTCTTAATAAAGGATATAGATGAGATTACAACTTTCATTTATCATCCATCTACTAACTCTTGATAATGCAAAAAGATGTTACTTATAAGCTCAGTCTTGTGGTACTTGAATTAATAAAATCATCATGAAACCACATGCACTAGGAAGTGTTTTGCCTTCAATATAAAATAATTTGTAACCAAATTTTTAATAGCAACTGCTATTCAATTGTTAAATATGGGCTTAGCAAAAGCTTAAGATATTAACAAAGAGTTCAATTTAAGGATTTACAGTTTAACATCCACCACTCAAGATCAAAATGGATTTAGTTTGAGTGAACTGAATTAAAAGAGAATATGGGCCAAAATGCATTGCTAAGTTTCACAAACTACCTAGGAATTAAATAAGTAAAAAAAGATAACATACAGCTGACAGGTAATATATTTCACTTAGCAAAAGAAAATTAAAGATTCAGCAAGGAAGAACAAAAGTCTACCTTTCATGGCTGTGGAATAGAGCAAATTGTTAAAATTCTGCAAAAGAGTAGGAAAAACAATAGAAAACTTATGTTAAATCAATAGAACCATTCATTTAGTCTGAAGATAACAAATTTTTTGATAGATTCATAGAAATTTTAGTTTGAAATGTTAGTGCATCTTTAAGATGACCTTTAAAATTTATTACAGAATCATGAAGTATCAATTAATTATAACAAGCCAGAAGATGAAAAAAAGCCGAAATCCAAAGATCTTCCTTTTCCTTCATTTATACTTAAGAAAATAAAAGAAATTTATCTTTCCTAATTAAAACCTAAATATCAATCCCATAGCCTCACCTGACATACCAAATGCAATGTGAACAAAGTCCATCTACAAAAATTTAACCTACATATCAATAAATTTTAGTGGTTCTCCAGGATAGTGACAACTTCTGTATACTGCATAAATCTATGACTGAGTATCAACATCCCTAATGCTCAGCCCAAAAGCTAGGCACTGCTAACAATATGCATGAAAGACCCTATATATGAAAAGAAAGGAAAACAATGATGCATAGCTCAAACTGGACAGAAAAGTATAAACAATTTCTAGAAGATAATAGCTTAGAATTAGAAAGACTTTCAAGAAGAACATAGCTCAGGCATTAGAGCAAACCCAGTAAAGAATAGTCCCACCAAATTGACTGCCGACTCAGACCTCATAGACTGAAGCAAGGAATCTATCTTGAGGCCACATCAAAGTTATCCTCTTGGTTTAGCTTGATGATATTTTAAATTACAAACCAAGCCGACCCCACCTGGTGGGATGGGCTTGGTTGTTGTTGTTGATGTATCAAATAGCTAAGATCATTTGCATATAAATCTCAGTTCTACAATCCATTATTTACAATACAAAAGTATCCAGAGGTTATGTAGCATTTTGATGTATCTAGAAGATATATTTTAGACATAAAAAAGAATCTTGCAAAACTTAAGCAAGCTACATGGAACTACTTTGGGTTGTAATTTGTAAAGTATCATTTCGACAAAACCATAAAGATTAGCATAAAATGGCACAAAGAAAATCTAATCCAGTTCCTTGAATAATTCACTCACTTGGAGAGTGGATTCATCATCTTCTCCTCCTGAACCTTTTGCCTTCTCTCGCAATGTATTTGCCTTGTGTTCCAATTCTTCTAAAGAATATGCTGTAATCAAAAGATACAATCAACATAGCATAACTTAATTGAAGGAATGAGAACTATAGGTCTTTCTCAGAAAGTAAGGTTAGAGAATATAATGACTTTTTCTACAAGAGTGTTAATTTTTGCAAATGAAAAAGTCTTTCATGATGTAAAATATGAGAATTGGCTAATTCAAACAATGAAACAGACCAATCCAAAAAAATTAACATTTTTTAGAGTATTGATTCAGAATAACAATAGGAGAGATGAAAGCCGTAAGAAGGAAAATGCACAAGTAAAAAAAAACTAAGAGACGAATATGAGGAAGATAAAAGGAATATAAAGGAGGAACATGTGGAGAGAAAGTATAGAGAAAAGCAAGAGACATTTGGGAGAGAAAGAACAGTAATCTTTTTCCTGATATGTAGCTTCAACAGTAATTTTAGAAGAGAACCCAGATTTGATCTAGTCAGACAAGTGACTGCAGAAAGCGAGAATCTGGTATCTAGATTCTATAGTTTTGTGATATTTGAATATCTTTCAATGTAATTGAGACATAGAATTGACCCTTCATGAAATACTATCGACCTTTGAGGCTATATTTGGTTAGGGGTAACATAATCAAATCAAACTTGTAATATAATAAATTTGTAATGTAATGTAATTAACATTACATTACTATATTTGGTGAAAGAGTTGTATACTATGTATGTAATCTTTGATTACAAGGGTGATTACATTCTTTTGTTTGGTGTCCATTATTTTTTATAAGGAATGTAATTCATAGTATTATAAAATAATAAAAATATCCTAATAACTATAAGATCGGCTCTGCCTCATCTGGAAGAACTCGATCCCCATCCAACAGATCGGCTCCAGCAATAGCAGCCTCGGTGTCAGCGCCTTCGTGACCAACTGGGCCACCGCCACCTCTGGGCTCGGAAGCCCCATGGCGGCCGCCGTTTGTCCTCATCAACATCCACGCCGGCTACGTCATCCTCATCTAAATCCTCATGCTACTCTGCTACTGGACCAACATCAACAACAACCGCCGCTTCCCCTTCCTCACCTCCCCCCACTTCGAGTTCATCAGCACCCCCTATGACCTCAATCGCATCCTCGACGCCGAGTCATTCACCTTCGACGTCTGCAAATACGAGAGCTACAGCGAAATCTACATGAGCACCTGCTTCGCCATCTCCTATAGCATCGGCTTCGCCACCCTCACCGCCACCCTCTCCTACGTCTTCCTCTTCGACAGCCAGTATATGCTCAAGCTCTGGTGGCAGACAAGGTTGACGGCGAGTGAGAAGCTCCTCGACATCCACAGCCAGATCATGAAGACCAACTATCACGCGGTTTTGCAGTGGTGGTTCCATGTCATCCTTGTCTCCGTCACTGTCCTCTCCATCTAAGCTTGTGGGGGCTTCGGCGACGCCCTCCAGCGAGGAGGCAGTGGAAATTGAGTGTCTGGTTTGATCGAAGAGATGAGACTAGGGTTATATTTGACATTTAAATTTTAGTTAAATATTGGGCTTAGAATGTAATTGGATTAGATGTTGTTAGCTTTGTAATCCATATTACAAAACTTTATTACCTTGTATAATCCATATTACATTATATTACATTACATTACAGCTTTAAAATTCTACCAAAAAGTAATCAATCTTGTAATATAATCTTGATTACATTACAAGGCTGATTACCCCTCACCAAACATACCCTAAGCGAGTAACATTATGATGTAGCCCAACAGAAATAAACAAATTGTGCTACGCATTTTAATCTAGTGGTTAAAGCTCTACAAGTAAAAATGGGTAAATTTCCACTGGCATCATAAATTGTATTTTGACAAACTTAGCCATAAACTTAGTGAAGTGATCCTATAGGTATAGGAAAAAGCTGCCTAAGATGGCGAAGTGGTCATTAAGCCTCAAATACAGTAGACTAGAAATCATTCTAAGTTAAGTAAGACCGGCTAGGAAGTGAGTCATGCCTTAATTGGGGATTCTGATACTCCACTCTAATAATGACAACATAATTTATAGGCTAATGTGAATTTAAAGATTGAGATGAGTCTTGGCTCAAAATGCAAGTTTAAACATATTAGACCAATGCCCAAGCTACTAACAGTTTTTTCAAGCAGTGATGGCCCATGGCAAAGCAAATATTTGAGAAATAATTTTGACTATGATCTTGTAACGCATTAAATATGCCTGTCAGACCACACACTACAGTTATTTGTATTTCTAATTCAACAAGTTATATCCTGCATCTTGACTTGAGCATGAGGTTAGCTTAGCATTCCGCTATTCGTGCCCTCTGAGCCACCTTGCACTTTGTAATTAGTATGCAGTAATATGTGGTGTATCCATGCTAACGCCATTGAAATTTGTTATGCAGAGTTATATGTAAAATCCATCTGCGATTGTAATATAATCAAATTAGCACATAAATTATGCTGATAAAGCAGTTAAGTCATTGAGTATCTTGCATATCTTTTATGTAGTCGTACATTTCAGGTTTAGATTCAGATCCTAGCTTAACATACTTATCGAACAATTTAGTTGCTGTAGAGCTATTTCTAAAATTTATTTGGGTAAAAAGCTTAATGTGTATGTTCAGATGTATCGCCTTGCATCATCAGAGAATTTGATTTTCTAGGTATACGGCATAGTTTTCTCGATGCTCCAATTTTGAAGCACCACAACTTCGACGCTGAATGAGATTTTCCCTAAGGAATGAGTAGTATTTCTAAATTTAATAGAATTTCTTCAATATAAGCAGAAATTTTCATCAAATACAAAAGATACAATCTCCCATAGAATCGATTCCGACTCGGAAAAGGGAATAAAGTTAACAAAGTAAAGCAAGTCAGGGGGGGAGGAGGACGAAGAGAGGCGCACCATAAGTGACGTAGGCGGTGGTTCCGACGGCGGCAGTGAGAGCTGCAACTGATCCATACTTGAGGAGACCCCATGGCCGGCGTGCAGCCCCGGAAGAGGGAGGCGGCGGCGGCGGCGGCTGAGTAGGGGAAGATAACGAGGAGGGTTGGTCGCTGAAGAGAGCGTCGGAGGAGGAGAGGGGCTCCTTAGGAGGGGCAGCGGAGACATTTAGGGCCCTGTGCTCTCTCCGAAGCTTCGCGAGAAGGGAGAGGGAGCGGGATCGAGCGAAGCGAAAAGCCATGGCGAAAGAAACGAGCTCCGAGATCGACTCGAAAGGGTTTTTGAACGGGTTTACTTACAAATTCTCATTGCTTTGCTTTTTAACTGTCATGTGGAAGAATTAAAAAATTAAAAATATTTTTTTTTAAAAAAAGTAATATATTAAATACATCTAAGTATTAAAAATTTGTACTGCCCTATCATATTGGTTTAGTTACCTTT
>JBBPFQ010000126.1:5030598-5046169 GCA_037974815.1 Kaempferia elegans | reverse complement strand
CGCGAGCCGCTCGACGACGTCGGCCTGAGTTGCGACCGGAACGCCCGCGCGTCATCAAGGAGATGGGCGAGAAGATAGTCGATTGTCTCCTTCGTCGTCGGCATTACGGGTCCTCTTTTTCCTGCCGCGTAGGGGTGGCAGAGCCCCAAGACCCTAACGAGGTCGCGGGCGAGGCCGGCTAGGTTGGACGGACTCGGGGAAGGCCCACTCTCCGATGTAGGGAGAGGCGACGGCGCCGGATGTTAGACGTTGCAGAAGATGCAACGCTTGAGCGTTGTAGAGCGTTTGAGAATTTCTCAACGCTCAATGCATTGAAAGACAATCAAAGCATCGGTTTTAAACCGATGCTTTTCTCCCTATATAAGATGACGTCCAAATGCAATCGGGGTATTGGCGACAGTGCAGATAAGCGATCGTCGAAGGTGATCGGAGTGAGCATCGGTGCTGGGATTTGGTTTGTGGAAGACGAAGAGAATGTTCCATCTGTTGGTGATCTTCTCGACGACGGCAAGAAGCTACAGTAACGACAATATATTCTCCGGCGTCTTCACTGATCAGCGATCTTCTTCTCTACGCAGCAGATCATCTCGGGAGATCTCTGTGAGTGATTTCGTTTTGTACGAAATTTTTTTATGCAACACCGGACGCGGAGTCGACGAATGGGTGGTCGCGGAGGAGCGGTTGGTTGGCGCTAGCGGGGAAGACGAAGACGAGGGGCGGCGCCAAGGGGTAGTCATGGTGGAGCCAGATGGTGAGGAGGACGTGGGGCGTTTCGGGTGAGACGGGGAGGAGACCGTGGGCGTGGAGGAGTCAGGCGGCGTAGCCGTCGGCATCACCGCATCGGTGAAGGTGGCGGAGTGGGGGGAAAGCCGGAAAGGGAGGGGAAGGCTCCGAGGAGGGAAAGGAGGTGGTCGCGGATGAGCCACTTGAGGTCGGTATGAGTGTGGGTGTAGGAGAGGACTTCGTCGCCGGTGGGCCGCAGGGCGGCGGCGGCGGAGGGCATGGCGGCTGGATCTCGCGTGTCAGTATACTAAACCGTTGGATTTCGACTAGATTCGTCAATTTCAGTACAATTTCTCATTATACTAAATCATACGCTAAGTTTAATTTTAATTTTAATTTTTTTTTATTAGTTGCGAACTACAACTTAGAGACCAGGTAAACTAATCGCTGTTGTTTCTTCTTTGATGGTTGGAATTATAATTAAGCCATTTACTTGATGAACTGAGTCTTCTGAAAAGCGATTAAGAATTAGAAAGCATGCAAGTTGAGCATAATTATAATTATTTCTTTACCTAATTCCAGTTTACCAAACACTTGAATCTATTCCCTTGGCTACCGGACCTGTCCTGAATCCTGATCAGATGCACTGGTAAAGATTTCAGGAAACTCTTTTATAGACTGTGTTATATCATTGGATTGTTTTATTTATTAGGTGAAAATAAATGGGAAAGGTGTTTCAAGGAGAGAATGAATTATTCATATTAAAGGTGTTTAGTTAATGAATTTAGGAATAAGAAAATAAAATCATTTCTAAATATTTAAGAATAAATAAAATTCAATCACATTATGTACTTAGAATTCATTCCTGATTCTTAATTATTCAAGCAATAATAATTTTGTGGCTCTGATAGCACAAGGGCCCATAGCTGTAGCATGTTGGGAAAAAAAAAGGAAAATTTGAAAATAAAAAATAATAATAATAAAAATAAAAAATAAAATTAAAAAGGGGGAAATTTTGAAAAATTGAAAAAAAATAATTAGAAAAAATGGGAAAAAAAATAAAAAACAATTAAAAAAAATTAAAAAATTGGGGGTAAAAAATTTAAAATAAATGGAGAAATTTGGAAAAAATTGAAATTTGGAAAAAATTGAAAATTGGAAAAAAAAATAACATTAAAAAATCTCAAATATATATAATCAAGAGAGAATAAAAGTGAAGAGAAAAATATAATATTTGATCCGGGTATTAAGAGGAGAGAGTTAGCTAGTGAAATTGTCGAGTGAGCAAAGCCCTGAGATCACCCCGGGTGCAATAAATCCCGAGGTCACATCGAGCACAATAAGCCCCAAGGTCACCTCGGGCACAATAAGCTCCGACGTTCTCTCGGGCATAATAAGTCCCTAGGTCATCTCGGGCATAATAAGTCCCAAAGCTACCTCGGGCATAGTAAGTCCTGAGACCACCTCGGACAAACACTGTTAAGAAACCCCTTGACTGTGCAAGTGGACCCTCTTATGAAAGGTCCACGCGCAGGGGCGGAGCCACCCATGGGCTAGGGTGGGCTCCAGCCCCACCTAATTTTGGCATTTCACTTGATTAATTTTTATCCAGCCTCCTAGAATATTTCCATGAACTTCCTTTCTACAATTTCTAACCAATTGTCACACAAAAAAAAATTACTACAAAAAATTTGAAATAGAATATTTAGTAAGAAAGGGTGAAAAATAAACTTTAATTCGTGCAAATCATACATGAATCGTTCTCCATTGATTTCTATCGTTTCGTCAACGATTCCTAAAGTTTGGGTCATGGATATGTGTATTTAAACGGTAGGAAAATTTCCTACCAAATTTTGTCATGTCCATTGTCTCCTTTTCAGTTTTCGACAGTAATTTTTGTAAAATCACTGCATGACCACTTTATTATGACTTAAATCGATTTTGGATCGTTTTTTAGGAGTTTTCAACTTGATTCTAGATCATTGGTTTGAATTTTTTTTTTCAGATGGTAGATTGTTAGAAATTTTGTTTGCTCAATTTAATTGTGATGTTAAGAGTTTTAGAGTTTGATTCCGACTTGTATTGCTCGATTTGTGTGCTGTCTTGAGTGAGTATTTTACCCATTTGATTTAGTTCGATTTTCAACTCATGTATCGAGCTAGTATTATTTATTACCCGGGCTATGGTGCAGTAGTAAGGGCACTCACTTGTCTCCCAGGCACCCATGGCTCGATTCCCAGCAACGACGCATTTGTAGAGATTTTTCTTCTAAATGAGACGCACAACTAAGGGACGTTAGGCCTTTGTGCTGCCCACCACTAATAAATAAGACCCACAGCTTCGATTTACCCTAGTGGTCGATGAGAAACTTTCGTGGGACCGAGCTGAGATCATCTAGACTCGACGTTACCCAATCTGGTTAATCTTTAGTATTGTTATTGATTGTTTTAATATTTCATGAGTTTAAGGTAAAGCCCCAGGTACTTTTAAATCCTAGCTCCGCCCCTGGGTGTTGTCACAAAGAGGTCTGAAGTCAAATCCCGAATAGTAATCAGATACTTTCCCTACCCTATACGCTATTTAACTGTCCTGCCCTATGACAAAATATTTAAGGTAAAGTTGATCAACTATTTTGAAAGTTGACATCGAAGTGTACATGTGCTTCGGATTTATTTAGTTTAGGATTAATACAAAGTTCGAATATTTGAATTATAAAAAATAATAATAATAATTTTATGAGAATCTTAGCTTTTTGTCTGTCCTCACCAATCATTTGCATTGAATGTTAATTAGGTCCTTAAATATGATCAACTGTTATAGGTATTTAAAAATGACACAGTACAAATTAATTTATAAATTACCTTATAAAAATAATATGGGACATTATTTTATTTTATTTTGATAAAAATGGCTTTGAGTTGGGTTGTCAACCCTACCTGCTATCAAAGTTTATTATGAACAAACTGTTCTTGTTGCATGCTCACGGAGTTTCAGATCGATGCTTATGCAAACAATGCTAGGTACATGTAGAGCATCCAATCGGGTGGAGCCACGTGTTAGTCTACATAAAACCTTAGTCATAGATTATAAGATCTGGCTCCGTCGGTGCATCGAACACTTTCGTGTGCAAGTGAAAAACATTTAGTTTTTGCTTAGAAATATATAATAGTTGTACCCGTGTGAACTAATGATATGATATGGACGTCCCAACTATCTATTATTACTCAATGATTTCATTCTGATATATTTATATTTCTTTTTTTTTATCCCTTTTTAATTACTTGATTCTCTTCTCTCCTATATAATTATTTGAGGTTCTCTAGCTCTTCTTCATGCTTCCATAAGTCCTCAATGATCAATTGATGTCTAAGATCTTGAGTTAAGGCTAAGTTCGAGGGTGATATTGGAATGGCTCAATCAGATTGCATTTTATTCGTGATTTGATTGAGCCGTGCCAATATTAACCTGTACTTGGTCCCTGTGTGTGTATATATATATATCGTCATGGCTATCGATAATGTTTATGCTAAATTGGAATGGCTTTGGGTTAGAAAGTACGCACCATTTTTCATCAGGTATGTGCCTCTATGATTAAACAAGATTTAATTGGTATTTTAAGGGGTTGAATTCAATTTTTTTTTTCTTCAAGTATTTAGACTAAAACTAGGCTTGATTCAGGCCGGCATGAACACAAGACACCTAGACGACTCAGACCAGACACGCCTTTTTCGGATAAATCAGATAGAAATACACTCATGTCAATAACTGTTTGAATTGATTAGATTCTGCAGGTTTTATCCATAAATCCTCTGTAACCCCTACTGATATGCTACAAGAACAGGAAGTGCTCTAATTTTTCAAAGAAGGATTTACTTAATTTACTATTACACCAAAACTCCTGTTCTTAAAACAGATCTAGATTAATTACTACAGAAATTTGACCTTATACATAATTAGGGGCTACCGATATGATTATTTAACTTGATCGAAGTTTGTCTTCTACGTGAGCATCTTTTCATGATTTTGTGGCTCTCTAATTTGTCCTACATGATCGAAACTATCAACGAGCGCTCTAAACGGTACATGAAACCTCGAGCATGTCTGTCATTTGTTTGTTATTGTTGTAGTAGTATTGTTACTTCGTTTCTCCCCACACCATCGTTATTATTTATTATTTATTAAATTAATTTTACCTGACATTAACTCTGCCAAAGAATTAAAACAATGTAGTAATTGTGGTGCCATTTTCAATTATTGCAGCCACTTCGTGAACATTGAAGTTAAATCCCTTCTATCTGTCTAGTGGTAAACAATACCTTGAAGGAAATTTTTATATAACGGTGATACGGCATAAGATGAGAAAAATAGTAGAAAATACAATGACATCTAACTCATCTAGCGGGATAAAACTGACAAACAATACTAACAATGGTGTAGAGGCCAATAAGGCACCTTTGCTTCTTCTTTTTAGTGGGAGGAAAAGAGTTGCGAAGGAAGTTTCGTTGAGCCAAGGCATTCATGCTCTTTACGAATCTATTAACTTGCTTTCCGGGGCTCATCTTTATTCATCTTTCTAGCATTCTTTCAACAACACGTACGTGGATCAGTGCCCAAATCATCTCCTGATTATAAGGATTCTTGCATGAGATTGACGCTGAGAAGCTTCACTGAAGCATTCGAAGCTCATAAAGCTTAACTTTTTTTTTTTCACTTTGAGGGAAGGATATTTTCTTCACAAAACTTTTACTTTAATTTCAACCTTTCATATCCTAAGCACTGTCATGTGATTTATGACAAATTTTCAGCATCTCTCATCTTCCCCATACCGACACACTGACCCCACTTGGTTCATCAACACGGTGAGGGGCAACACAGAGGTTACTGTCGGGTTAAGAAAGAGTACACTGACTGAGGTATTAAAATTAGTGTTTCCTTGCTGCTTATGTTGATCAATTTGTTTGGCGTGTAGTGGAAGTGATCTTCAGTTTAGCCTGCTCAGAGAATGATCCTTTGCAGCGAGGAGTTCGGTGGTCGTACTGTTCCACAACTCATTTGGGTTAGTTCGACTGTTTCCACCACAGCATGGGGAAGTTCACAATTTTTCACCTTTCTTCCTTCTATTCTACTCTTCTTTGTGAGCTTACATGTAAGAAAAACTTACCGGCCTGATAGCTGAAACCTTCGGTGTTTCTTCTCTTCGACACTTTGAGGATCAAGAAAGATAAGGTTGATGCCTCAGATCAATCAATGCATCGTGTTAGCGTAGTAAACCTCTTTTCTCCTTTTTCCTTTATGAGGTTCCAAAGAGCTTTTCGGATTCGGAGCTTTTTTCCTATATAATGGCAGTTCAGATTGCGAGGATTAGGAAGGAGGAGTTGCAGCTGCAATGAAGAAAAGGCCATCACTCAAGTATATGATGGAAAGCTCTTTGAAGACGGAGGTAATATCAGCAAGAGTTAAAATGAATATGAACTAGGGGGAAAATCTTTCATTTTTTTTCTTCCTTATAGAGGAAATAAGATGTTCAGGTGGTATGCTATAGGTATTTACTTGTTAGAACTCCTTTTAATGACCCATGTTTTCTGTCATTATTTCCAATTGGACTATCCATTAATCCAATTGGAAGAAGATTTTAAATGGATAGATATTTTTTATTTTCAATGGAGATTGAGAATCAATGGACTTTCCATAGGACATATTTTACTGACATGATTTATCACTAGTTTAGCTACTTTAGCAGCTTAGCCAATTACTAAAAATTCACAATTGTTCTATGTTCTCAAAGTTCTCATAGTCTCACATCCTCCATGCAGGTTCAACAACTTGAAAAATGCCTTAAGGACCAGTTTGCGGTACGCCGGGCACTCGAAAAGGCACTGCAACACAACAGTTCTTCTATCGATGAATCGTCTATTAGTTACATCCCAAAAGTAAGCTCTCTGTTTTGTTTTTTCTTCTCTAAGTTGCAGAAACAAAGAGGCATGTTTTTTTTATTCACTAAGACAAAAGACCCCTTACAATTGGCTCATTGAATCTTTTGATGTCAGCCAACCAAGGAATTAATAATGGAGATTGCAATGTTAGAGTTAGAGGTTGTGCATTTGGAACGATATCTTCTATCCCTTTACCGGAGAGCATTTGAGCAGCAAGCACCTAATGCACCAATCCTTGCTGTAGAAGATGAAATTGGGCAACCACTAGTTCCACAATCAGCACCATTTACAGAAGCCGCCTCGCATGATCTCTCTTTTAGAGTAGCAGCATCAGCGGCCCAATCTGGTGACATTAAACCACTGCAAAATTCTTCAAACTATTTATCAAGTGAAGCTCGTAGTGTTCGAGGTCAAGAGAAGAACAGTTGCAGAAATCACCGCAGCCATTCGTCGTTAGTGCCACGTACAGTTTGTTCAGCTAAAGGGATACCTCGTGCTAAAAATCTACCACTGTCTTTCTTTGATGTATACAATCATACTAAATTCTCCTTACCAAGAACTTCAAATCTTTGTTTCCAAATTTTCAGATTCTAAAAGATGATAACAAAGGAAAGTTCCTACTCCTTAGTCTTTAACAGTTGTTGCCTTTTGGTTTATGGACAGCACGAACAGATCCTTAATTCAGGGGTGACGAGCCTAGCAGAACATCTCGGAACTACAATTGCTCATCACATTCCTGAGACACCAAACAGACTGTCAGAAGACATGGTTAGGGTAATGTGTGCCATCTATTGTAAACTTAAGGACGATCATGTTGGCCGTCATGGTATCTCATCTTCACCCACTTCATCCTTCTCATCAAGAACATCTTTCTCCCCCTGTTATACCGGGGAATTGCGGAGCCCTTGTCATAAGAGGGGTGCAATGCTTGATGCATGGATTGACAATTCTAGATGCTCGGAAAGACTGAAGGAGTTAAGTGGACCGTACAACATGATGGTAGAAGTGTTTTCCTTCTGCAAGGCCAGTCGAAAGTGTAATGATATCAAAGAAATGCTACAGAAATATAAGTAAACCAATGCCTAGCTTATAATTTCTAATCAAACCTAGAATCTCAAATTTCTAATCAAATTTAGAGCTGACTTGTTTGGTTTCAGATTGCTGCTCCAGAGAATAGAAACAGTTGATCTAAGAAGGATGAGCAATGAGGAAAAGATTGCATTCTGGATCAATATCCACAACTCAATGATGATGCATGTAATTTTCTGTCAATCAATTCATTATCCATCTTTTATCTTCCAGAAATAAATCCTCATCTCCTCTTGCAAATGATAGTTGTATCTAGAGCATGGGGTTCCAGGAAATAACATGAAAAAGGCTTCATTGGTCACCAAGGTAATCTAGTGAGTACCAATACAAAGGAAGATATTTTTTCTTTTGTAGAGATGTTAAGCTAGAACAGTTGATACTCTTCATCTCAGAATATGTACAATGTTGGTGGTCAAATGGTAAATGCGGATATTATACAGGGTTTCCTACTTGGATGTCGTATGCATCCTCCTGGGCAGGTATTTATCATGTTCTTAATCTGAAATCTTTAGCTATAGCTCTATCACTTGTTCATGCATTTTCTTGTCAAATACCAAAAGTTCCAGATCAATTTCTCCTTGTAGTGGCTGAGGACATTACTCTCCTCAAGGGTAAAGATCAAAGACAGTGATGAATGGAAAGCCTATGCCATTGAAAGTCCTGAGCCTCTAATTCGTTTCGCACTATGCTCAGGAAGCCATTCAGATCCCGCGGTAACAAATTTCACTCTTTTTTCTTCTTCATCTACTATGGGCCCTCCACAATCTCTCTTTGTTGAGTTAGCTTGGTTGCTCTCTGCTGCAGGTTCGAGTGTACAATTCCAAGAGATTGTTCCAACTGCTGCAGGCTGCAAAGGTGGAGTACATCCATGCAACAGTGACAATAGGGAAGGGGCGCAAGCTCCTTGTGCCAAAGATCTTGGAATACTTCGGTAGGGACTCCAACTTATCCACTCAAGGATTAGTGGAGATGATCAAGTGCCATATTCCTGAAAACTTAAGGTTTATGGTCAATGCATGCCAAGGAAGCAGTTCTCAGAAGTTCATCGAGTGGGTACCTCACAACTTCACTTTCAGATACTTGTTGCCCAGGGACCTTGGAAATCTCAAGTCTCATTAAGGACATAAAACATGCATTCAGGTGTATAAATCCTATGTCAAATGTTAGTTTCCAATTAATAATCATTTTTGTTTCTGTTCATTTACTTTAAGCAGCATGTATTTATAAAGTCACATGATGAAATTGCCATCTTCCCTGATAGAATTGCATAAACATTAAAATTAAAATACAAGAACAATTTAACAAGATTTTCTGTGTAAGTGGAGTCCAAGGATAAAATCCTTGTCTATATAATATCAAAGTAAAAGAACAACAAAAATCATTATACACTCATTGTATAAAAAACCTCTCAATTCTTCTTCCATGGCACTCTTAATACTTATGAAGAAACAACATAAACCTAACATCTAATGCTCCTCCCTGGATAAAAAAAAATTCCTCAAAAAGAAGATTCTCTCTGCAATCAAATCAATATGATATACCACAGCCAATGAACCCTCAAACATCTCCTAATCTCTTAAGATATTTTATCAGCGAGAAAATGTATCGCCCCCTTTTCATCCCAAATCCCACTAAAACCATGCTAAATTAACGCCAAATATCTCTGAAGAAGGTTTCTAGATATCTTGGGCTAGCAGGACCCAACCTGAGTCTAATTTCTAGGTAACACAAATCTCGTCCAAGGACAAGTCAATATCCAATGTAACTGTTTCCCTTAATAAGCTGCTAATTATTGATGGATCAATTGTTGGAATAATCATCTAAAATCATCATTTAAATAAGCCCTATTTAATCTTGCTATCAAACCAAACTTCGCCAAAATGATATAGCATGTTGCAAAAGAATAATGAACTGATATGAGTATGACCGGAAAATTACTAGTACCTTGAACAGAGGCACAAGATACTCCAAAATCCCAATCATTTGCAATTCAATGACGAGGCATACAGTTCAAGTAATCTCTATAGGTTTCAGATACATAAATACATATCCCTGCAATTTAGTTGCTAGCATACATAAAATCATAATAGTGTATATATAAAGCAATGAATCTGTCATCCAGGGAGACAGATTCTTCAACAACAGATAACTAGTTGGCCAAATAACAGAAAGTAAGCAAATTTACTACATTGAAATAGAATACCCCATTTCATGATGTTTCTTTGGGTCACTTTGAATTCCATCTGTAAGTAAAGTGTCAGACAGGATATCTGCACAATGTCTCAGTTCCTGAACAATGTCGAAAAAAAGGAAAATTAAAATCAAGGTAATAACATGAACCAATGTGTTGCAGCAAAAAAATATTGACAAATACTCATATATTTAAGCATTAGGACCATTGAATCTAGACGACACAAACTCATCATTGTATTTAATGAGGCTGCCGAGACACAGCAAACACTGAAAAATCACAATTTATGTGTGCATCATCAAACAAAATGCAGGTTGGCTGTGCAACTACGTAGGAACTATTTTAGTCATGAAAACAGCACTAGATAGTAAAACCTTAAAATCCAGAAGATAACACTCAAAATAGACCTGATTCAGCGTAAAGGTAATGTGTAAAAGAGAGGAAGTGGAATACAAAGAATAATTCTTGTGTTGAAAGGAATCATCATTTCACAGTAGCCTTAAAATCAACAAAATTGTACTTGAGAATTCCAAAGGTCTTTCAGCTGAAAGTCTAAGCATTTCCTTGGCCAACTTTTGATCATCCGATTCCATTCACCTGATGCCTAGGACGATGCACTTGGAGAAGTCAGTGAATCCATTTGGCAAGCCTTTTCCTCTACTATAAACAGCTAAACTATTGTTGGCTCTAAAAAAGCCTAAAAATCCGTAGTAAAATCAAACCTAAAAGCACATCCGAAATAGAACCTAAAAACACATCCTAAGTTAAATTTTTAATAAAATCATAGATTTAGTGTTATAATTAATCACTTAAAATATCTTGAATCGATCTTCAATTTTGATCAACTAAACTAGAACCAAAATTTAGTCAAGCTAAATTATGAGTATGAGACAGACTCATAATTTAAATATATCCTAGGGCTGCCAAAATGTGCAAAAGAAATCTGAAAGTATGCTAACAAGACAATTATGGCAAACAAGAAATTCCATTCGATAGGAGAGAGTACTTGTAATTTGCCATACCTATGTAGTCAAACCAAATTTTCAAATTTGCTAGTGTCATTTTCATTTTACAGATTAATTACTCCATTATTTGTTCATATTTATCTCCAGAGGTATGATTTGCCCAAGTATTATCTCATTGTGACAAAAGTAATCAGTATATTCTAAATCTGACAAATTAGCACCTTATGAAAACCAAAAGCAATGAAACTAATCAGCATATTTATTTCACCTGTAATGTTTGATAAAACTCAGTTTGCATTGGAGGCTGGATGACAAGGAGCTGATGGAGTACTACCAGTTGAAAGACTGACCACATGATTCCCAGTGACCCCTTCATTGTTCGATATTGCAGCTGAGTTGACTACAACATCAGGTAAAGCAAAAGCACTAGGATTGTTATCCATTGTCTCTAGGTGATCTACCATGTGTGTGCCTGTGTCAATTTGAGTATTGGGCTCTCTCTCCTAGATTCAGAAGTAAGATTAGCCATAGCACTATTACGAGAGAAAAGCCTCTCTCTCCATCCCCGAGTACTCTTGGTGATAGACTCTTTGTACCTAGATGGTAGCAGAATACAACCTTTTCAGTCCATCTCATCTTTGAGACTCTAAGAGGAGCAAGCAAAACGTAGCATACCTCATGGAGACAGCACTTAGACGAGATCGTAAGGATTCTGAGAAAGATTGAAAATCTGATGGTCCAGGTCTGTCTTGAAGGACTGGAACTGATTGGCTCTATCATCACGATGTTTTACCACACAGGATACAAGAAAATATATGAAAACAAAATGTAATTGTATACAGGACCTGCCGACAGTACTGGGCCTGGTATGATTGGGGCTGGTTTCTGATGCTATTGCATCATTCTGCTCGGCTTGAGTTGGAGTCGTGTGGGTTTCTTCTGTTGAGGCAGTTGGCTCATTTTCTTCTCGTTTGGAAGAGGAAGATTGATAGCCACCATAGGGCGCATTTGGCTGTGGAGAAAAGATAAGAAACTGTGGTTGGTGATGAGATCCTGACCTACCACGATGCCCTCCTCTCCTGGAAATGTGGTGCGGCCTTCCCATTGTTGCAGCAGCAGCTAAGTGCTGCATTAAGCGCTCTTCAAATTCAGCATCACTTCCACTTCCTGGTAGCAGCGGCATTGATCAAAAAGTTTATCATCTTCTATGGAAGGATAAAAGTATGAAGTACCAACAAATCAACATGACTACCAACGTGCTGCAATTCAAAATCTCCAAAAGTTGAATGATGGAAGATAGTGGTTCTTCTTGTTTGGTTTAGCCTAATGTTCCTCTCCCTTACTACAACGTCAAGCAATTCCTGGCTGCCATGTTCAGCATTACATAATGAACTGAGGGTGTAAGATTTAAATTACTATAATAGATTTCTTAATAATCACATGAAACCTTGCAGGATCCTTCAAAGAGATGGACTGCCAACACATGGGGCACTGAGAACTTCTCTGGCACCTGCTTGCAAATTCTTGACATGAATACTACAATTCTACTAGTATGCTCAATAGGAGCTTGTGTTGTTGTAAAGGAAGAACTAAAGAAATGAACACTAAAGATCAGTGAGCAAAATTATTTCATAATATGCAGATTGACATAGAAACTAATACATGGGCAAATGCTAATTAAAAATATTGAACGCAACTGGATATAGCTCACCGTAATAATTAAAAGTTACACCACCGAGAAATGACAGTGGCAACTGGCAAGTGCATTAATAATGATTAGAGACTGAAAAGAGATGGCGCATGCCTTATTATACAGAAACAGGATCATAGAATGCTTGCTTCCTTTGATCTTGATTTTCCAAGCAGCAAGTATAACGTTTAAAACAATTGGTCCTTAGCGTCAAATATACAACATCATGAACAATAACGCTGATTACCACTCAAGAATGCACTGGAGATGGAACTCGTGCTTGCAACCAGTAACCTAGACGAGCAATAAAAGTAATGTCAAAAATGAGAGAAACAAAATAAATCCAGATTAGGGAACAGAATTGAAAATTTTATCCATTAACAAGAGGACCATGAAACCACGTACTGTTGAAGGATCTTTTTGGCAGAATTCTTCAAGACATACACTGCAGGCATCGTCGCAAGCATCTTGGATGCCCCCTTCCACAAAAGCCGCAGCTGACGACATATCCTTCTTCATCCCTAAACCCTAAACACAATAAATTAACAAATCAATAAGCAACAGGACCCAAATATTAGTGTATCAACCACTGAAATTATATTCACTATTATAGTAGGAGACTCCTAAATTCAATAAGCAACAGAAAAACTCAGAAATAAATCCATATCAGAGATGGTGCCAAAAAAAAAAAAAAACACATCTTTGTAATAAAATTCGATGCGGCAATCACTGACTCAGGAAAAGCCGGCATCTTCATGGACTGATCGCCACGATCCGTACATAATCCTTGGGGGGAGAAAATACTACCTGGAAGGAATCGGCGACGATCGGGCGAATATCGGCAGATGAGCTCGAATTGGGGAGACGAAGGTTCTCCCTACTCCGTGCCTATGGCGAAGGAGAACAAAGGAGAGGAGTGGAGATAAGCGCCTAACAATTGAGGAGACTTCTCTGGCCTTGAATTTGACCAGGGAAGCGTATTCCATTTGCAGGAGCATCACCAGTGGTTTACGTGGTCAAAACGGCGGATTAACGAGAAATTAAAGAGGATTTGTTTTATTAGACTGACTCGTCGCCAGCTAATTGGGCCTCCAAGCTCCAATTACCTAAAATAATAATAATTTGATTTAGAGGATTAAAATATTTTTATAAGAATTAATTTCTCACTTTTGGATGAATAATAAATGGAAAGAAAATAACTAATATTAATTTAATATTTCATGAGAACTTTGCTTGATTTTTTTTATCATTCTCATTTAATTTGACTAAAAGTAAAATTAAAGAAAGAAAAATATGAACACATTTTAAAAAATTGCTCCTAATAAATATATTCCTCCTTTTATTTATATCTTGTACGAAATAAATATACATAGCATGCTCTATATAATTCTTGATTTTATGGGATTTATGTGTTGGCTTAGGGATAAATTGGCGGGGTACTGAGGTGAATGAATTACGTTTTACCATATAATTTTATGAGATTTAATTAAATCTAGTTTATATTTATTAGATGTTTTAACTCACATTTTTTTTTTATCCTACTTGAGAGAATGACTGATTTAAGATAGGGCTGTCTTGGACTCTAATCCAATTTGAAAAAATTACAAATGTATTTTATAATTTACAAAATTACAAATATATTTTATAATTTACAGCTAAGCATTAAAAAGAATTGATGTGTTTTTTCTTTATTTTTTTCATTTATTTTATTTTGGTGCTTAGTTCATCCTTTCTACACTAAAATCTAATCTAGTCCATATCTAACTCCTGAATTGGTTTCTAAGTGGAGAGGAGGAAGACGAAACACAACAGTTTGACGAAGGAGAAGATGATTTCCATTGCTTACTTATGTTTAAATCTTATAGTTTACTTGCAAATGTACTTCTTAAATTTGTAAAAATTCTCCGGAGGATGTGTAATGGTAAGAGTTAGAATAGACTCAAAGTATATTATATGTCTAAGGTGTTCGTATCACTTGTGATGCTGAGCCCTCCACAATGTTCCATTTGTGTTTTTTAGATTTATACTTGTGGTTGATGAAAAATTTTTATAGGACCAAAATGATGATCTCCAAAATTAATGGTGTTGAATATTAAATACCTAGATTATAAAATAAAATTATGCCATTAATTTACATTTATTTCGCTGGCATTCATGGCATTTGTGCACAAACTTTTTTTTTTTTTTTGATTAATTCGAAACGATCGATCAACAAAGAGAAGGTTGGCAAGTCAAATTACTTCTGGTGTCCAATCCACTGATAACCTTTTTCCTTGGATTTGGATTGCACAAGCAGCAAACACTTTGACACTTTATTCCTCGTGCCAGAGTACTTCACTTCTGTTCAGTCACTTCAGTTCATTCGGAAGAATCCATGGAGTGTCTTGCCAATCCTCTGCTTTCCTGCTCACTTTAGGCGGATGCCTTCCTTTACAAATGAACATTAAAAAGTAAGATAAAAAATAAAATATAAATACAAGAGATCGAATTCACAACTGATCGTAATTAATTGAGAAATCTCTTGGTATTCCTCTTCGGTCTTCCTCTTCCTCTTCTGCCATTTTGTCTGGTTTTTTGTGCTTTGAGCTTTCCAAACTCACCGTCGACGTGAACGATGCAACGAGATATATATGGAGTGTGTTTGGGGATGTCGATCGGTTCGATGCGAGTTTGTTCCAGTTGCAGGAGACCGGAGGATTTTGGGGTTCACAAATATTCTTTGTTTACTGTCTTTCATGCTCTTCTTGTATCAATGAATTTTTGAACCCGCTGCAAGCGTGTACTTCGGAGGATGACTTTCAAGATTATATACCTTCCCTTCGAGTCACCGGGCAAATTTAACGCCTATAATAATCTTAATTTGTTGGACTTTTTTGCCAAATTATAGTTGGGTGCGATTCCAACGACGTCATCACTTTTCCTTTGTACCAAAGGACTTAAATTAGGGAGGGTTTATTTGAAAGGTGGGCAAGTAAAGGGT
>JBBPFQ010000126.1:4910308-4922993 GCA_037974815.1 Kaempferia elegans | reverse complement strand
TCTACACTGCATGTAGGAGAGATGGTTCTGCCTGCATGAGAGAGAAGAAAAAATTAAAAATTTTGTTTAAACACCGCGTCAGCTGGCCATGTCAGCAGTCGCTCACGCACGCTCTTATAAGAGTGTACATACTAATATTTCTATATATATATATATATATTATTTTAATTATTTAGATTAAATTTTTTATTTTAAGTTAATACCGAAACTATGTCGGCACGATACGGTACCAAAATTGTATCGTGTTGCTTCAGACCTTAACACAGGTCAAGATTTTAAATCTTGGGTATGACTAGAAATGACGAGAAAAACAAGGAACTATTATTAAGCATGCCTTTGGATGAGAAGTGAGAATTGAGCATAATTTGGATCATGACTCCACTAACATTTTAGCAAATGAGCATGTATTCAATGGTGTGAACTGTGAAGAATCCAAAGCAAATAAAAGGTCAATTACTCTCATTCCATTGTGCAGAGTATTGAATGCAAGTCATATAATAAATCAATGAAATCATTAGAAGAAACTGGAGAAACCTTTCAAATGAGGCATAAGTAATAGCAAGCAATAATGTGGGTCATAACAGCCGCCATGATTTCAAAGCCTAAATTGTAATTCAAGAAATCTTATCATCCAAAAATTGGTGCTTTCCCAAGATAGTTTCTTAGCAGGACAAAAGAAAGTACAAGTGCAAGTATATTTTATCATACAAAAAAGGAACAAATCATATGTAATGACTATTTACCAGGGATCCGACACATTTAATCAGTATAGTGATCATATCACTAGTATGTGTGTTGTCAGAATCATCATTTGAAGTCCCTGGATTTCTATTATATACAAACTTGAAATTCAAATTCCATAAAACATCAAATATAGGTACCTAAAGGCTTTAACAAGAAACCATCTTCATCAGTCCAAACCATTCCATGTTCTGACAATTCCTTAATCTTTTCCATGCATATTTCTGATTATAAGAAAATATGAATATGGAATGTTCATATGACCATGAACTTAAATGCCTAACTATGAAATCATATGTAAAAATATTACCTAGCATGTGCT
This sequence comes from Kaempferia elegans, assembly GCA_037974815.1. NCBI lineage: Eukaryota > Viridiplantae > Streptophyta > Magnoliopsida > Zingiberales > Zingiberaceae > Kaempferia > Kaempferia elegans. The sequence goes on along the minus strand of JBBPFQ010000126.1, from coordinate 4,921,930 downwards.
TTTCCAGGCACTCAGAAGGAATTCCTCTCTTTAACCCGTAGTTTTCTGGATTCTGATTTGAAATGTGAACTTAGATAACCATCTCTGAAGACGTTTATCTATAGACAGGAACAATCTTGAGCAATAATGAAAAAGTACCTTCTTTATCCTTACATGCAGGTATGAACATTTCAGCCATTCAATTGCCAAGCTTATATCAGATACAATCAACTGAACAATCTCAGCCATCAGATGTTCCGTTGCACAAGAAAGCAACCTAGGAAGACAAACAATTGTTGAAACCAGAAAATAAGAAAATTATTAAACTACAGTCAAAGCTAGGATGGTTTATATAAGAAAAATCTGAAGTTTAAATGTTCCAGATAGGAATCCTGTAGCATACTGAGATTCGACCAGTTCACACCCATTTAGGAGGCTTTCATATAGATGTACCTAAATATGTACCATACAGATTTCAGAAAAAAAAAAATTTCAAAGAAAAACAGGAGCATAAGTTAAAAGAGAACTTCTGTGGGCACAACCGTGTCCCTTCTTGTCATTATTATAACTGTTCCAGTCTCATCAAATGGTGGGCGTCCAGCCCTCCCACACATCTACAGAGATCAAGGTATAAGTTTAGCGTTTTAAAAGTGAGAGTTAGATATAATAGACTGGCAATGACAATTTTTAAAGTAATTTATTGGAGAAGCTAATGAAAGAGCTAAGCACGTAAAGAAATTGCATGAAACTGTTAAGGCAACCATTGAGAAGCAAAATGAAAAGTACACACAGAAAGCACATGGAATTTAATGAGGGTGATTTGGTCTGGATTCACCTAAGGAATGAGTGGTTTCCTCAAGGTAAATTTAGAAAATGGAAACCAAAGGCAGATGGTCCATTTAAGGTACTTAAGAGGATTGGCAAGAATCCTTATGAGACTGAACTAGCTAAAGATTATGGAGTGTCCTCAACATTCAATGTGGCTAACTTAAGTCCTTATCATGGAACAAATAAGGACTTGAGGACAAGGCTTTTTCATCCCAGGGAGATTGACACAGGAATGCAAAATGTGCGCTACAACCCAGTCTTGAATGTTGAATCTATGGTATCATCTTCAACCCATGAACTAAATAAGTGCAAGACCAACTTGATTGAGCATCCTAAAGAGTTAAGGAGCATGAAGATTTTTCTTGAAACAAGTTAAAGTAAGATTTAAGGGGCATGCTAATTTCAGAAACAAGTCAAAGCATTTTCCAAGGTAAAGTTATGGCTTTGCAAGATTCATAGGGAGAGTCAATTTAGCCATTTTTGAAACAAATCAAAGCAAGGGTTAAGGGCATGCAGATTTTGAAACTAAGTCAAAGCATTTTCCAAGGAAAAATTATGGTTGTGCAGGATTCAAAGGGGGAGTAATTTCAGCTAAAGGATGGGAAAACTGAGGTAACCAATAGAAACTTGGGGAACTTACTTAGAAGCTATGTTGGTAAAAACATCAAGCACGTGTGAAACAATAATGGTTTTGCTCCATCTCCAACAGTACCACGCTCTCAAAGTTGACACTATCAGTCATAACCAAGCACACCTTGCCATGAGAAGTACATCAGATGTGAAATACATTCTTCCTTACCCAATTCTCATGCTCAGCCATATACAATACTTTCAAGCAATGTTGTACCACGATTGACTTACCATGATCAGCATAGTCACCTCTTCTTCATCAACATATTTTGGTTCGCTATTGGGTTCATTTTCTTCATCTAAAACCGATAGGCAAACCAAGCTAACCAGTAGAAATTTTGGTAACTTAAAAACTATGTTGAAACATCAAGCAGTGGGATCTCATTCTTCCACAAATTGAGTCAATCATTCCATGCATCATAGCATTGGTAAGAATCCTTTTGAGGTTGTTTATGGTTCTAATCCTACTGGTCCTAAGGATGTAGTTCCTCATTCTACAATTAAGTAATTAAGTGGAGATGCTGATAAAAGAGCTAAGCAAATAAAGAAGTTGCATGAGAGTGTTAAGGCAACCAATGAGAAGCAAAATGAAAAGTGCATGCAAGCTGCAACAAACACAGAAAGCGCGTAGAGTTTAATGAGGGTTATTTGGTCGCAAGCTGCCAACAAACACAGAATGCACATGGATTTTAATGAGGGTGATTTGGTCTAGATTCACCTACGGAAGGAGAGGTTTCCTCAAGGTAAATTTGGGAAATTGAAACTAAAGGTAGATGGTCCATTTGCAAGAATGCTTATGAGATTGAACTATCTAAAGATTATGGAGTGTGCCCTACGTCCAATGCGACTAACTTATCATGAAACAAATGAGGACTAAAGGACAATACTTTTTCAACCCAGGGAGATTGGCACAAGAATGTAGAATGTAGAATGTGCTACAACCCACCCTTGTGTACCTTGTTGAACCTATGGTATTATCTTTCAGCCCATCAACCAAATAAGTGAAACCCAACTTGATTGAGCATCCTAAGGAGTTAAGAAGCATGCAAAAATTTTCTTAAAACAAGTTAAAGCAAGGGTTGAGGGGCATGCAGATTTTGGAAAAAAGTCAAAGCATTTACCAAGGTAATGTCTTTGCAAAATTCATAGGGAGAGTAAATTCAGCCATTTTTTAAACAAGTCAAAGCATTTTCAATGGAAAAGTTATGGTTGTGCAAGATTCAAATGGGGAATACTTTTAGCTTATCTTTTTAACCAAGAAGAACCTTTAAGCGCTTAGTTATTAGTAGTTAATGAGTAAATTTTGTATTGCCCTACGTATGAAGGGTTACCTGATATATGAAGGGTTGTTTCATCCATTATTATTTATTTGGGTGTTTGACTGTCAAAAAAAAAGAATATTGAACTTTGATTGTGTATAAAGAATGCTACTACCCCAAATGGTTGAAGGGAGATTGTTGGAACCTCAAGTGAAGTTAACCATAATTTTGATATTTGGTCAAATGAGTTTAAGTTAGGCATTACTTTTGTGTTTGATGTATGTCTAAGTGTGTAGGGATTTAGAAAAACACACAGGACTATTCGATGACTCAGGGTCTTATTGAGTACAATGAAGGGTGGTATGAGACACTTGAGAGACCAAAAGAACGAGGAGTATTAGAGACAACTTGGAGTAGAAGATGTAAGCAACAAGAAGGATGGTACAAGAAGAAAGCCGATGGATTCGATGCATCCGAGCGACGAGAAATTTGGCGGAAGAGAACACCGAAGAAGCAAGAAGGATGCATAGGGAGTGAGCCAAGAGGGCTTGGTGAATCCGAGATGCGAGAAGCCGGAAGACTACTGAAGGTAAGTTGTGGTGATCCAAGTTGAGTGAAATTTTAATCGAGACAAAGAGTAGACTCAACTTCGGTGGACTCAATTGCAGTCAACCTGAGTCAAAAGTTTCGGGTGATCAAAAACATGATTTCGATCGACTGAAACTATCGACAGAAAAACATGTCCAGTAGATCGATGCACGGTATTCTATCCTCTTATCTTTTTAAACAGAGTATTCGCAAGGATAAGGTGACTGAAAAAAGAGGTATCATCCAACATGAAGAAGACGTGGCGAGTGATCCACTCAGAGATCCAAATTAATTGATGATCATGTAACCAGAAAAGATTTTGTCGATCAAAAAGTTGCCATGTCAGCAAAGGCAATAAGAGGTGACCTATTTGTGGATGATGCTGAGAAATTGAGTCAGCAGTTTTCTATGGACTGGACATGCCACATCAACAAAGTGATGAGATCTAGGTGAAGGCTATAAAATAAAAACCAAAGGCTCGAAATTACAGCACAGTACACATATACAAGCTATGAAATTGTTGTCTTCTCATTCTTTTTATTGTTTCTATATTTCATTGTAATCTCAGTTGTACTAAGAGGTTTCTCCACCTCCACACCCTTTATCAAAGAGGAGAAAAGTAGTGAACAACTATGCATAGGCCTTGGACTAGCAACCTAAGGGTTGTGAACCAAGTAAAGCCTGGTGTTCATTTTTGGTATGCTTGTGATTATTTTATTTATGTTTCTACTCTAATGTGTGTCTCATGGCAAATAGTATGGTTGAATACCATTTATTTAGAGGATTACCAATGCAGGAAATATAAAGGGTTGGTGTGTACAACTCCACGAAAGAGCTTTGGGAAAGGTTTATTGCACTTCACGAAGGATCCTCAAAGGCCAAGTTTGCTAAACAGAACTTGCTAAGAAGCCAACTCGGCAACCTTTGACTAGAAAAAGAGGAATAGTTGGCAAACCTCCACTCAAGACTCAAGGAGATTTTAACAAGGTTAAGTAATCTCGAAGAATGATGACCAATTGCAATATCCTAAGGAGCACGATCAATACAATGGGTATCTATCATCAACTCCTATATATCTAAAAACCTTGAGGTATATACCCTAGATGAATTTTTCACAACAATGTAATTACATGAATCTTGAGTTTCTAGATTAGAAAGCAAGGAAGAAGAGTGAAAAAATGGGAATATAGCACTAGCAGCCCAAAAGGAGTTTATCATCGAATGATGACCAGAACATATACATGGTAAGAAAAGTGAAAAAAAAAATTAAGAACTAACAATTTTGACAAAGACAAGCGAGTCAGCTTCTAAGAAAGAAGAAGCAAAGCAGAAAGGTCCAGCGTTTCAATTGCGACAAAGGTCATTAAAGAAAATTGCTCAAAACTAAAGAAGAAGGGAAAATACAAGACCAAAGAGAAAGTGCAACCTAAGTTGAAGGTTCACAACATAAAGGCAACGTGGGACAACACCTCGAGAGAATCAAATCTAAACAAGTAGTTGGTCTAACTTTCATGGCAATACACAATAAAGTAAAAAACACGGACATCTCATCTAATGAAAGCCAAGCGAACAACGGTGAAGGGGGAGCATCATCATCTGAAACAGATACGGTGAGGTAAATTTCTTCCTTCAGATAAAATTTATGAAACCATGAAAATGTTCTTGAGATCATTACGCAAAATTAGGAGCAAATATATTGATATAAAATTAGTGAATTTGAATTTAGAGAAAGAATTGTCATGTTCAAAAATTAAGATAGAAAATGTGTCAGCGGAGAACAAGTAGACTCTTTGAAATTAGCTTTAAATAAGTTTCCCATTGTCCCTTCAAATTTGAACTCGTTGATTAAAAATCAAAAGCATAGTTTTGCAAAAGAAGGATTATGTTACAAAGGACCTAAATGTAATTTTAGAAACCTTAGGGGCAAATTCAAAAAGTATAAAAATATCCAATTTCTAAAAAAAATAGTAAATCCACTTGGCATGAATCTGTAATAGGTGCCAAAATCGATTTTAAAATTTTAGGAAAAATCTTAGGTTAGTCAACCATAGGAAAAATAAATGTTTTATAATTAGATGGTTGACTCAATTTGAACGCTTGCATTTTAAAATTATAAATCTTTAAATTCCATTCAAATTTTTCATGCCAATAAATTTTCTGAAAAATTATGTCATGTCATGCATAAAGGTTTAAAATTTCATGACTTTTTTAATTTTACAATTTTTTAATTATTTTCTAAAGAAAATCATGTATATCGAACATTACATTAAAATTAGCTATTTAATTTTTAAAAATTAAAATGAAATTGTTAAGAAAAATATTTTTAACAAAATAGTATGATAACAAGGCATGGTCAAAATTTTAAAAAAAAACAAATTTTAGAAATTTTTAAATGAATTTTCTAAGATTAAGATATCATGATTTTCAAAAATCTCTTTTAACTTCAACATTAAGAAAGAAGTTAATTGATTTATTCTTTTTATAATAACTAAACCTTATCCCATTAGGTGGGGTCGACAATGGACTTTGTTTTATTTTTGAAAAAAATTATTATCCCTAGATCATTGGATCTCCCAATTTTTTATGTTGTCAAATGGAGAAAATTGAGGAGAAATGAGTGTAAGTGAATAACGAGGAGTTAAGTTAACAACCCTAACTAAGTGAATCTAAATCGAATCTAGGGGAGAATGAATGAAGGGGAGCTTCGGATTAGGTCTATTAATTATTAATTCAGTACCATTTTATATTCATGTTGTTTGTGTCCTAACTTAAACAATTTTTGCCAAAGATTAAAAAGGAAAAGATTTTTAGTACCTTGAATGATTGAAGGGGAGACCATTGGAACCCAAAGTGTTGTTGTGTTTGAAATGTGTCCAAGCGTGAAGGGATTTCGGAGAACACATAGGACTATCCAATTACTAAAGGGGTGGAGTACAGTGAAGAGTGGTATGGGACACCCAAGGGACCAAAAGGACGAGGAGTAATCATAGACCGACAAATTTGGAGCAAAAGATGCAAACAAGTATTAATAATGGCATGGGAAGGGAGTCGACGGGCTCGGTGCATCCAAGGACGAGAAGCTTGATGGAAGAATACACCGATAAAGCGAAAAGCGCACACAAGGAGTGAGCCAAAGGGTTTGGTGTGTTCAAGAGATGAAAAACCGAAAGACTGCTCAAAGTAAGCTATGGTGAGCCGAGTTGAGTGAAATTGTAATTGCGACAAAGGTTGATCAAAAAAACATATTTGTTCAACCAATGAACATTATTCTATCCTCTTATCTCTTTAAATAGGTTATTCACAAGGATGAAGTGATCGAAAAAAAGAGGTGCGGTGAACCAGAAGAAGATATGGCAAGTGATCCAGCTCGAAGATAGAATCAATCGAGGATTAGGAGACCAAAAAAGATTCAATCCACCGAAAAGTTGCCACGTCAACAAAGGCGATAAGAGATTACTTGTTTGTGGATGAGGCTGAGAAACTGATTCAGCAGTTTTCAATCGACCTAATAAAGATTTTGATTAGCAAAGTGATGAGATCTAGGTTGAGGCTATAAAATGAGAATCAGAGGCCCGAGATTATAACACAACACACAAATACAAGCTATGAAATTGTCGTCTCCTCATTCTCTTTACTGTTTCTATATTTCATTATAATACTTGATTGTACTAAGTGGTTTCTACACCTCTGGCCCTTTACCAAAGAGGATAAATGCAACCTAGGGGTTGAGAACCAAGTAAATCTCGGTGTTCATTTCTGGTATGCTTGTGATTGTTTTACTTATGTTTCTATTTTAATGTGTCTTTTCTAAGAAATTAGCAAGAGAAACAAAAACAGTTTTATTTCAAGTTCTCTATTCACCCCTCTCCCTCAGTGATCCCAACACTAGCTTTTGCATCATGATCAGTCTAACAAAGAACTCTTTAAGTTTTCTCTTCTAGTCTCTGTATCACTTGGAATTGTCCTTGAGTGGTGAGCCATGTCTTGGTCTGAATCCATGTGTGCATCCCCAGGGTGGTGGATTTATGTATCATTTAATGAAGCTACACTTGGTGGTGACCTTTATCTTGTTTGTTTCTTAATCAAAACTTCTATCAATTTTGTTTCAGCTTTTTCAATTTATGGTTTCCTCATTATATGAGCTTGTGTTAGTTTTTATCTGATATTAGTTGATACTGATCATGAAATCAAGTACGTAAGATGGGTTATTTAGGAAAACAAATTATCTGATGTTGGATCCTAATGTGCACCATCATTTCTAATTTCTTGGTATTGCATGCACATACTAGTTTGATAAAGGACCAGGACCAATTAAACAATCTCTTCACAAAATATCATCCATTTTTATCCCACCATCAAATATGATTTGCTCACTGATCTTACTTGTCACCTTACTGTGGCTGAAGTCCTGGATGCAATAAGGAACAGGGAAGAATGAAAGCTTGAGGCTAAATAAATTTAATTTGGAATTTTTGCTGTTCATGTTGGAGAGCATTAGAGCAGACGTGATTGCACTTTTCATGGAATTTTAAAAACATTACTCACTGGTCAGAAGCCTTAATCCCTTTTACATAGCACTTACACAAAGTTGGAAGGCCCATGCAAAACATGAGATTTTAGGCTTGAGTCCCTTATGGTGAAAGTGATTTAAAAATTTCTATCCCATAGGCTGCAAAAGATCATGGGGTAGCTAGATCATGGGTAGCTAGTGGGAGAACATAGATTTGCATTCATCAAGGGCCACAACTCATATGACTGCTATATATGTGCCTTAGAGGTCTTAAACTCGTGCAAGAAGCATAAGATGGAGGTGATCTTGATCAAACTTGACTATGGCAAGGAATTTGGTAATATCAGTTGGACAGAATTTGAGGATGTTCTGAGGTTGCAAGTGTTCCTAACAACAAGGATACTTGCATAATGGAAATTGTATCTACTAATAGGGGAACCGCCTTGAATAACAACCAAGAAGAGTGATAGTTTGATTGTAAGAGCTACTTAATCCCTTTGTCTCAATTCCTCTTCAACAACAACAACAACCAAACTTTTATCCTACTAAGTGAGATCGGCTATATAGATCTTCCTACACCATCGAACTCGATCCCCTACTATCATCATCTATATTTAAATAAATCTTACCATGCCTTATAGTTGCTAACCAAGTTTTCTTCAATCTTCCTTTTCTCGATTAATGTGTGTATTTGTCATGCCTAATTAAGATTTTTATTGGTCGCCTATATACATATGCATACCATCTTAAAAGCGTCTCTTAGAATTTCCCTTAATAATGCAACCCCAACTCTCTCTAACTCCTCAATTCTTATTTGTCCATCCTCTTATGTTTGCACATCGACTTTAATATCCTTGTCTCTCATCTTCTTCTGCTCATCTACTAACTATATAGCCTAACATTCAGTTTCATATAACGTAGCAGGTATAACCACCGTTTTGTAAAACTTTCCTTTAAGCATTACAAGTACCTCATAATCACAAACAACACTGACATCATCCTTCATTTCAGTCGTCCTACATATATTTTACGTAAAACATTTATCAACCCTTCCATCCAGGTAACCTCTTTCTCTTTTCTTCTTTTTTTTTTTATTTTTTTTTATTTCTTTTTTCCTTCAATGTCAGTTTGTTCAGTGGCAGTGCCATTTTGTGTGTTGATCAACGGACGGAATGATAAATTTCATTTGTGCCGACCGGTCAGCACTGCCTAGCAATTTCATGAGACTTAAAGCATATCTTGCATGTCTTTATTGGAAGGTTTGTGGTAGTATAATTTGAGGATATCCTGGTTTACAATAAAAATTTAGATGAACATTTTAATCATTTACAGAAATTTCTACTTGTACTACGAAATGAGAACTTGTATGCTAAGCTTTAGATATGTTCTTTTTGCACTAGTCAAGCATAGTTATATTGTTAGTGCTAAGGCAATAACGGTTGCTGAAGTTTAAGACTATTTGTATATGGTCAACACCAAAATCCATAACTAAGGTACATAGCCTTCATGAGTTGGCTAGTTTCTATTTAACGTTTGTTAAGAACTTATTACTTCAGTTGCACCCTTGATTGAAGTTGTTGAAAAGAATGTTGGGTTTCATTAGGGTATTAAGCAAGATTCAACTTTCAACTTGCTTAAGAAGAGGCTAAGTCATGTGCTATATATACATAAGTATACTTGTATTTGTATTACCTAATTTTACTTAAGTGATTAAAATTGAGTGTGATGTTTCAGGAATAAATATTGGAATTGTGCTAATGCAAGAAGACCGATAATTTGCTTATTCCTATGAGAAAATTAGTGGAGCAACTTTTTTAAAGTATCAAATTTATGACAAAATTAGGACCTCGGATACTTGACAACATTATTTGAGACCCAAAGAGTTTGTGACAGTAATCTTTGAACCTGAGATTGGGTTTGGGTTCATATGTGGAAGAAGAGGTCCCTGGATAAACAATGCACTAAGTTTCATGCGTGAGGATATGGATCATTTCAAATCATTGCTCGAATCAATGAATGCCTTAACTAACTAGGTGATTATAACATGAGTGTTATATTTAATGTTTTTGATCTTCTCTCCTCTCTCTAATGTCAGTGATGAAGGTTCAAGGACAAATCTATTTGAGAAAAGGGGAATGATGGAATCCAAATGGAGACGGAGTTGCCGCTAAGCAAGCTAAGGATGGGAATCAAACTAAGACCATGAAAAGAAAGGAGCATCCCACTATAGAACTTTTTTATTACCCATTACACATCAATGGAGGCTTGATTACAAGGGGTTAGAGCTAAAAAGATGAACAAAACACTTAATGGGTTGATTAAAAATTGTAAAGTCAAAGTTGCAATTGAAGCATATTTAGCAAGAGCACGTATGCAGCCTAGTCAATCTAATTCAAGTCTTTAATAGGCTTAATTAATCACTTAAATTTCATTTGCATGTAGTGAGTACAATTTTAATATGTAGGCCTAAATTTTACCTTTATTTGTGTTGTAATGATAACTTAAGCTCAAACTAAGTATTCTATCTAGGCCTTTTCTAAATGGGCTTACTTTTAAAACTTTTAGATTTGAGGCTACGCTATAGCTATAAATTAAGGGGTGGCCACACATGTATCTAATCTTTGTTTTCAATCAAAAAATATGGTGAGGCTATCACTTGTTGGCTTTTCATTGAACTAGACCTTATTAAAGTAATCCCTTGTGGCATTCATCGGTTTATCAACCTTCCCATAGGTTGTTACGTCTTCTATCTCATAGACCTTGGATTGATGCTTTGTTAAGCGTTGGCTCTAGGTTATATCATCCATCTTATCTATTTTTATGATTTTCCCTTCAATTTGTCTTGGGTCCATGAGATTCTATTCTCATCGAGTTCATGTCTTGCATAATGATAAAGCCATCATTTGGCCCCACATGCTAATAATTAGGGATGATTTTGAGTTGAGTTAAAGTTTGTCAACAAGAATATCAAGTATTAAGTGGGAGAGATTGTAACTCAATAATTTATTTTGGCATAGTGAGTTATGGGCTAATAGAGTTGTTTTTAAAAGCTTAACGAGTTATCTACTATTAGTTTGACTGTAAGCATGAAAGAAGGCCAAACTCCCTAATTATAACAATGTTTTATGAACATATGTATTGAAGATGACTGATCACCTATTTGACTCTATGATGTTTCATGGATATGAGAAGTTATATAGGGTAAACTTGGACAGAATCTGTCTTCCTCAATCTCAAGTTGACATGAAGTAATCTCTAAAAAGAATAAAAGGGAGGTGAAGAATGTCATCATTCAGAGTTAGCTTTTCAATGTGTAGAGGAACAAATGTGAAGCAGTATTTATGGTGTGTCTAGTTCAAAAAACTACCTTTATTTCCTATAAATTCTCATAGAATATATACTCCTATGTTACCTCAATTCTGATAGATAGTTATTTCAAATTCAACTTTCTTATGGTTAAGAAGAATAATAGAAATATTTGTAAAGATTACAAGGTTACCCCGGAAGAAAACTTAACTACCCAATATAGATTAGTAGTGTTGAATTTACATCTTGAGCATAGTATCAATAGAAGAAAAATATACACGACACCCCGCTGATCAAACATAGGTTTGTGGACCTAGCATGCAACATTCAGATTCCCCGTTGATCAAGCGTTTACTACACATATGGGATCTCATCCTTGAATCTTCTAGAACTAGCAGGTTAGTTTGCACAGGACGGTGGAGTAGTCTGGACTTATGATTTCTTCAAACGTCCAGGGTGCCATGGGCCCCGACAGTGTGGCAGTCTTATGTTCAGCCGAGTCATTCAGTCACTTTCTGAATG
>JBBPFQ010000126.1:4764266-4776075 GCA_037974815.1 Kaempferia elegans | reverse complement strand
TTTAACTTAGCTTTAAATTGATTAAAGTCTAGATTACATTCCTCAATCAACTCCCGCATTTGGGTATTCCAAACATACTTTTTTCCAAAACCTAATTGGATATCCCCACAAAACTAGCCAAACCGTCTCCGATAAATTCCCAGAAAATATCCAAAAATTCCTAAAAATCCAATAAATATTATTCGTACAATAATATTTATTAAATTTTTACTACTTGATGCCGAATCTTACAGCCACGCAACGCTGGCAGTGGGCTCACAATCCTAGGTGATGACGACATCGATGACGCATGTGTAGGAGGTATGCGACGACTGGATTCGGGAGAAGAAGGAACAAATCAAGATAATAGAAAATGTAACATAGGTTTAGTGTTTTAAACTTAGGCTAATTTGATCAATCAATTCTCATTTTATTTGGGAGTTCAAAACTGACATTCTCAAAACCTAATAAATTTATCCGTTTAAAAATGTCATACATACAGATTCCGATTAAATGTAAAAATAATTTAAAAGTTTTTGAAAAATCTAATAAAGTTATTTTTCCAATAATATTTATTATTTTATTATTATTTTATATCATATCTTATATTGAAAGTCCAAGCAGTTGCAATGTATTATTAAGAATTTATCTTTAAGTCTAATTAGTAATTTTCAATAGTTTTTTATATAAAAAATATATACTATCATAGTTTTATTTAGTCCTATATATTACAATTGACAATATCAGTAAAGAATCTTTGATAAAAATTTTGAATCAACCATATTAGAAAGCATACCTTTTTCAGCCTTTTCACTAAGATTAAATATAACATCGGTTCTTATTAATTTAATATTTAATATAAAAAATTAAATTAATTTTTTATAAGGAAAAATCTATTATAGTAGTTTGCTACTAATGTTTATATAATGTATGTGCCCATGGCCGGTAAAAACAATAAATTAATATAGAATATTTATAAAATTTGAGAAACAATAATTAGTTAATCATAATAATGGATCAGAAAAACTTTCAAATAATCTTAACTATTCCATAGAGAGGAAAAAACCATTTGCTCATTGGAATCGACGGTTTCAACGTTCAAATTCAAATAGTTCAAAAAGTTTCATGGTTAATTTTAGATCGGAACCCTTAAACCTACACATTTAGCAACGGGCTAATTACAATTTTAACCCATTAACCTGCCCGAGTAGTAATCCACCCGTTATCCCAATTAAGGTCCCATGCCGAGTCTAATTTGAACATGGCATGTTGTCAAGTCTAGTTAGTAGTGGTTGGGGCCAATTACATGGGACAAAAAGTGATTCACTCACCCCAGCGCCTCTATCAATTCGTCTCCAGGTCAACACGAAGGAGGTAAATCACGAATGACTACTAGCTATTAGTGCAAATGATTAAGACATGGAGGAGGTATATGCTCGAACTCGTCGAGTTTCGACCTTTAGATCTCATGTGACAACCTCATATACCTTAACCATCACACTGCCTCGAGGGGGCCCGGTTGGGGCCAATTACAACACCTAAATCTACTATAGCAAAAGACGATTATGCTCTGAGACGTACAACACAAGCCCAACAAATTGATAAGCATGCGATCGAAGATCTTCAACCCACTTACTGCCTCAAACTGAGCCAAAATGAGGAAATTGTATGATCATCACGAGCACAGTCACAGGAACGACCTCAATACAATAACAAATAAACTATCCAGGTTCATTTCCAATAAATTCTCCATTCGTATCCCATGGACGGGTCTCATAAGACTTCCCCATCACGCTGCGCTTTCGATTCACTGTGCCATCTGCGCAATTGTATTCTGGAAAGTAGTCCAAGAAAGTTTTTGTACCTAGTGAACCGACTCCGTGAAATAGAAAGTCTCGCAGCAATTCCTACCAGGGAATGTAAAAGAGCATTCAACAAAATCCTTCAAACATAATGTTGCAAGGTTAACGAAAGTTGAATTAGCATATAGTTTCACAAGTGGACCTTTGCAAGATTTTCGCCTACCAATTTCTTCAATATCGGATGTCCTGGGTCCTGTTTGCGCCATTGTAAGTTAGTAGTAGAACAATTAGTATAAGATCTCTCTTATGAATTTATATCAATAAGAAAGAAAAGAAAACAGGGGGGAAAATAAAGTACAACAAGAAGATACAAAATTTAGTTCATAATTTGAAACATATCAGTTACCTCATAATTTACTGATGTATAGGATTGTTGCTCTGGAAATAAAGATAAAAGTAACTATAATAAAAAATTTACTTGGGTAAATCTAGAAAAGTATAGATCTTCAGTGTCTATATTATAAATAAAACAATAACTTAGTTAAATCTAAAAGTACTTAGATCTTAAGTGTCGTTTTTGTTGGTGTTATGTTTTCTATACAAAACCAAATCACTACCATTTGATAATAGATCCTTATTGTTCTCAAATCAGTAGTGATCGTAAGGACCTCTAAACATAAAAGAAAGTTCTACAAAATGACGGTTAATCTTACTATATTCTATGGAGTTGAATGTTGAGTTATAATGCAAGTATACGAGCAAAAGATGATTAGGATGCTAAAGTGGATGCACGGACATATGAGGATAGGCAAGATAAAAATGAGAATATAAGAAAGAAAAAAAAATTACACCCATTGATGGAAAATACACACATTTTTCAGTATCATTGTACCACATGGAAAAAAGCAAAAAGGATACAATAATTACCTTTTCTGCTCTCCATGTAAGATATTTGTGCTGTGCATCACAATTCCGACAAATCTGAAAGGCAGATGTTTCTTTTACTGCTCGGTCCATCAACACAAGCCATGCCTACCATGCCAGTGGGATACTTTTAAAATCATAACACTGATGAGACAAAAAAAAAAGGTACAACTCCTAGCTAGAAAACAAAGGACCTTGAAACTATACTGGAGCAGATGTTCAGGATTTTTTCTCATGAATAAACTTTGATTCTAGGAAAAATACTAGTGTTATATTCACAAACAAGTTTTGCAAGGGAAAAGTTACTGAAACTGACGCAGTCATTTCTGATAGTGAAATTTCATGAAGTACCAAAAACTAATACATACAATCAAGAGCGGTCCATCATGGTCTTGAGTGGACATCGAATATCAAAATAGAAGCATTTCAATTAGGTGGATCCATTAAGTATCAATTATGCACATAAAATTTAGACAGAATTTGAATATTTTGATTCTCAACATGAAACGTCTAAATTGTTAGTTTGTCCTACAATGTCACTTGAATTTGGAAGCATGGACAACAGATGAGAGATTTTGTAGGTTGAAATATTTTTTTTCTATTTTTATGCATTAATTTGATTTTATGTGCATCAGCACAAATATAAGAAAAACTGTCTTGATCTTTGCCTTTGTTAAATTTTTTTCACAGTACTGACTTTTATCCTACTTGCATATGGCACGTGTTACAATTCTTTTGTCCAACTAAATTCAAAGCAATAGCCCTCATGACTAAGCATTTCAAATTTACTAATCAACCTGAGGGTTTTTACCCATCAAATATCAAATCAATGTTTCCTTATGTAAATGTTAATCGAGGGGATGATATTTGGGTTAATATGTAGCGATATTACATTTCAACAGTACGATAGCAGCATAAGATTGCAAATGGAAGGTAAATGTTAGTATGTGTCTGTTAAGTATTGATTTTATATTAAAAAAACAATATAAAAAATTAAATTTTTCTAAAATTTTGAATCAATAAAATAAAACGAACCAAATCGTATGTGAAAATTATACCCTCAAGCCCGACGGCTTCCCTTAGATAATTTCATGATAAATCTTGTTTCAGTTTCAAGTATTAGCACCATTACAGCTTTTCAAATTAATAGGGCACTAAGGCAGTCTTCACACAGAATAGTAAAGTGGCTCGGGCATACGACTTCTTTGGGTATCCCAATCCAAAAAAGGTATGGGCACGAACATTGTGGAAGGCTTACTTGCAGCCTAGTCACGCTACCACTTGCTGGATGCTAGCCTTGGGGCGTCTTCGCACTCAAGACATGCAGGAATACTTGTACGATAGGTGGTGCACAGTTAGTCTATAGGTGTTGGAGACGCATGAGCATTTGTTTTGGGTGCCTCCTATTGCTAAGTTATGGAGGAGAGTGGTCTGGCTTCATATGTGGCAGTAGATATCCACTTTCAGATGGGCTCTAAGGGTGTTTGGGAGATGCTACAGTGGGAATAGGATATTAACGAAAACTCAGCACTTGGCTTTGTCTTCGTTAATACACTATGTATGGAAAGCTATAAATAAATGTATCTTTGAGAATGAGCAATTGAATCTTGAGCAGATATTTAGGAGTGAGTATACATATATACAAGTCTTTAGGGGTGTAGTCTGATCTGATGTTGTGTCGGACATAAGTATCTGCTATAGACTATTTTTTGTACTCTCTTGATCTATGATATGATATTTTTTTCTTATAAAAAAATATATTAATAGGCATTAAAGGTGTAAATTCTTTTAGGTTTAGACTTCTGATTAACATATCATTCCAATAGTCAGTGAGAATTTGGTACCTTAAAGTATTCCATGAATGCAGAATACAAAACATCATACTTGAATTGGCTGGAACTGAATCTTGACCAAATCACAATTGGTGAGAAGAATCTCAAAGATTCACTCGTAATATTGCCTCCCCATGGAAGAAGCTGCATTGCCAATGTTCAAGTAAGATATAGCAACCATATTACATACTCCAAAGTCATATGAAAGTAACAATCCACAGTACCTCAAAGTATTTCTGACCAAGTGGTACTAACTCTCTATAGTATTTATGTTTGTAAGCTGTATCAATGGTGACATCATAAAGTGGGTTAAGATCCCTGCAAAGTTCCCACTTAATAAGCTAAGCTCAAGGAACTTCAAGGAAGCTCCATAAAGTTTAAGAAGAAAAGATGATAGCTATCTAACTCTATAACCAATGTTCTGTTAAGATTTTAATTCCTTTTATTCTCTCACCATATTCTTGTCTTAAATAACTAAATTTGCGACAACATAACAATTAAAAGGTGATGTAAAAATATGGCTGTAATGGTTTCTTTCATAATGGCACACCCTTGCACTGAGTGGTGGGTACATACATGTTATATAAGGCTGCTGTTTTCTAACATGTCCTGATTCATAGTATATTTGCATATCGTGTCATTTTGATGGTTATGCAATTAAGAGATCTCATCCATATTGTTCAGCCAATTTGTAATTTATAAGATAATGAACACTGGTATTCCATTCAAGAACATCACAACTGTTAAAAAAATAAAAGAAAGTTATAGTTCATAGCTTCCTAGTTCAACCGTCATTTTCTAAACAAAATTATCTTGATTCTTTTAGGAATATTAATAATCTAAGCTAACACAACAAACAAGATGAGTAAAACTCAAATAAGAACAGTACCAAAAGAGTAATCCAACAAATACAAACCTCTGATCCCCAATATCTGACATGACAAATTAACCCTAATTACACAACATATGTAGAAAATACCCTAAATTTATATGATAGACAGGAAAATTAGTGACACAAAATCTATATGTTCGTTAAATAAAAAACTTAAGAAAAAGTTCAGCAACTTTTACCTATTATATATTGTTGTTTGTGAAACTTATCAATTTCTGCTTTATACAAAATATTTTCATCAATTATATATCATTTTTCGTTATTTAAATTGATATGGAATGGCACTACCTGATTAGACATCAACATGAAAGGAATAGTTAGTCCTACCATAACCTCATGGACCATGAATCAAATGTTTAACTTAATATGCAAGTGAGTTGACCGTGTGCGTTCATCTGCTTTTCAACCAAATGGATTTAGTATCTTGGTTTGATGTAAATATAGTGATGCTAATGAAACAAGATAATGACAAAACATGAATCCGAACAGATAAGAATAAATTTGGTCCAGAATCAACTTGTTAACGGAATGCTCAACAAGCTGAACTCTAAATCTACTAGTTGGATCATTTTGAGATAAACATTTAAAATCAACTTGTTGGGTCATTGTGAGGTGTTATAATAGTCTATGAACTAGCCCATAATGTTGCCAACTATGTTAAAGCATTCTCATATGGAGATTGTTACAGTGGTATATGGACTGGGAATTATGTATGGACGTGCGCTGCCTTGCACACTTTCTCTGTCATGGTTACTTTATTCAATACAAGTTCAGCACGGACATTACATAGAGGAGCCCAACATGTAGGGAATAGACATTTCAGTTTACATTGATCACCCATTTATCTTTGTTGCATCAGCATCAATTGAATAGACAATTGTGATAACAAAGGTAGAAAGAAATTGGATTAGCAGTAAGTACAAATAACCAAATTGAAAAAAGTGCAATTATTAGAACAATGATATTAGCATTATTAGACTAGAGAAGCAAAGACAGAAAGTGAGACTCACAAAACGACAATGCTCAAGTTAGCAGTAGCAAAAAAATTTGCACAAAATATAGGAAGATCAAATTCTGGTTGAGGAAACACAGCAAAATCAAGGACCTGCAAGGGAAAACATAAGCAACAGTTGCGCGCCAAGGATATAACGATTTGCATTCAAGTGAGAGCCCTCATAAAGGCATGGCTTCTATTAATTCTCTGAATATTAGAACAAATATTTAGAGCTCTTCCAGAGAGAAACGGTTATGAAAAATAAATAATCAAAAGCAGCTTAGATGATTGCAGAATTATTAATTTCACTTTAGCTGATTCTAAAAAATTGTAGAATTGCTAAGATAGGGTAGGAGATGAAGAAAATAATGTAGATGCTTAAAAGATTAAATATCAAAACTCCTTGCCGATAATAATGCAATTAAGGAAACATGACATCTTTTACAAACTATAAATGAGTACTGCATAAAAAATGAATGGTAGGTTTAGAAATTGTAGATTTGTTCAGAATATGAGGTCAATGAGGTTAAGAAGCTTTGAAAAAATAATGAAGGTAAAAGTGCATGTTTGGATTATATTTCTATTACATGATTGAAGAGTTTAGAAGATTATGGAATATATTGATTACCAAGTTATTAAACAAAATTTTTAAAACTTACAGGTGTCAGAGAAATGTAGGACACTCTTTAGTAATAAATAAAAAAGAATTACCAAAGGAGAGTAAGAGATAAAACAAACATTTCTGAGAAATAATTCTGATTTGTTTGAAAAATATTGTCTATGCAACATATTTCATAAGAAAACTATTGAATAATATATAGAAGAAAAGAAAGAGTTATGTAGAAAATTCTTAAGTAGAGTCTTAGACAATTAGTGTGGTGGATTTAAAAAAAAAAGGAATATCTAGACATGCCTGATAATGAAGTTGCTACTTACTAGTTTTGAGATACTAGAAATGCAACAAATGGAAACATCTAAAATACTGCAGTTACTAGTACTCAAGATACTAAAAGTGTAACCAATGATTTTTCTATAACTGTAAAGTTTATAATAAAAGTGAGCTTTAACCTTTTGTCCTTTTTATAATAATACTAGATCAACTTTACTAATTATGTTCAAGATAAACTTTCTCAGTATATATTATTTGCGAATGATGTGTAACTGATGAGAGTAGACATGAAATTCTCAAAGGAAGAATTATGGTGGGAAATTTTAGAATTGAATGTACAAAAGTATAATTCCAATAATAAAAATGTAGTTGAGATATAGATCTTGATTATTGTCGCCACGGAGTGCCCAATTTGCTAGAGGGTGGGTAGCTTGGCTACAATAGGCCAAGGGACAATTCTCAACGGGCGCATGCCCTCGGGAAAAAAAACCCCTCCCACCCTCTAGTTATTTGGCGGTCGGCTATAAGTTGACCCTGTGATTTACCTCCCTTCACACAACTTGGGGCGGACTGTGAGGGGTGTTTGGAGTGAGCATAATCACCTGTTACTACAATTGAATTGATTATTGAACAAAGAAATATAGATATCATTAATAGGATAAAGCGTGAGTGGTATAAATAGAAAAATACATCAATAACCTTGAGTGATCATCATTTCCCCAATAGGATAAAAGAAACAAAAATATAAGTGTGATATAGTTTGCCAAACTTTTATGGGTGAGAGTATTGAATGGTTAAAAAAACACATAAACTAACTGAAGTAGCATAATGAGGATCTTTAGACTGATGTGTTAGGTTAATAGAAGAGTTGATCACTATTTGGAGTAATTAGATAACTGAAAAAATGTTCCTGATCATATTGACACGTTGAAAAAAATACCATTGTCAGGGGTATAGGGTGACTTTAAAAAGTTTTTTAAGAAATTTAAACATTACTAGCAATAGAATTTTACAAAGTTTAATAGAGAAATAAATTCCATCTAGACAACCTTAAATAGTAGAGATTAGTAAGATGTAATAATAATGATAGTTAAGAAAGTCTATTTTAACTCTATATTACAACCCATGTTTGTTATATAGCCTAGAGCTACATCATATAATCAAAAACTATAATATGAGATAAAACCATTTTTGTTAATCCTATTACTTCTAAAATTCCTCCATAAAAACAAATAGAGAATAGGTTCTATGAACAAATGAAAAATGAATTCATAAATAAAAAGAGAGTGACGGAGAGATATAAATACCTGCATACCGGAATTCCCTTCAACTGTCAAACTTCTGATAAGTCTGATTTTAGGAGGGGCATGAAAAGAAAGTGTATGAAGCATAATATTGTTGTCTTTTGACCTTAATGATTTAAATTTCTCCTGATACCATCGTAAGAGAAAATACAAAAGCATCAAGATAAAGTTTCACTACAACCAAAATGATAAAGATAAAGTGGAAAACAACCAAAACAAATTGTGAGATTATAACACAAATAAAGATTCTATTTCACAGTTTTTCTTATAGCTAAAGCACAATATTTGGCTTTGGAAGTTTACCAAATTTTTTCCCTTTAAACACCTTGATGATTCTTAGTATTCACTCCTTTTCTAATCAAAAGTTATAAAAAATAAAACCTAGTAATACTCATCATGGCTTGAAATCGTATAATGTGATGCAGCATGGTTGAAACGTATTGGATAATAAATTAACACAAACATAATTTTTTTCTCTAGAAGTATTTCTTCTCTAAAATTATCATTTAATTGAGAGTGTTCCTTTTAAAAATAATCAAGGAAGATTATAGAAGTAAAACTTATAAAAAAAAATATCTTAACATGTATGGGAGGAAATAATGAGGGAAATCACCTCTCTTGCTCTCTTTCCATTTTATGTAAGTTCATACTCTCTAAATTGCAAAAAGTCGAGGGTAATGGTAGCCATACCTTGTTTAAGAGAATTTTTTAAAGAACAAAGAGGAAATTCATCTCCCACTCTCTCCCTCACTCTATCTTATGTAAGTTCTTATCTTCTCGACTAGGGCCCCAGGATATAGCCGAGTTGGTTATCACATGGCAGGTTTGCAAACTTGAACAAGAGTCCAATCCCGGCAGAGATCGAGGAATTACTCTCCCATATGATGGCTAGCTTCGGTTTCTTGATTTTACTCCCTCCCAATGGTGTGGAGAAGTTGTGGGGGCCGGCAGGGTGACGGATTTCACCTTTTGCAGAATTTGCAAAATTTTCTTCTCAATTAGGGAAATTGAAAAAATTTATGTTAACAATTAAGTGAAAAAAGTTGTCACTCTTTTTTTACCCATAACTGGAAAAGAGAATTTTAACAAGAATGTTAAAGGTGAAGAAAAATTATTCCACCCTTCCCTTTCATGATAACACCCAAATAAGGGGCATGCTTCTCCTTACCCATCCTTCCCGTCGGTCTCCTCTTTTGATAGGTTACTGTTTGCCACCCCTTCAAATTGTCCCATAAAGCATCTCGAGTGTCCAACATGTTCAAGTTATATTGTTGCATAATTATAAAGATCAACAACCTACTTGCCCAACAAAAGGTTTTGAATATAAAGTCCTTATTTCTTTTTAATCTTGTTGAATTATAAGTTTAAAGGGGGTATTTTCCCTTATTGAGATAAAAATGCAGGAGAAGAAGACTTCATTAGAGCAACTCATTGACTTCATAATAACCAAAACTTGGAGACCTGAATTTGTATGGTAACTTTCTGATAATTCAGAATCCATATCAAATGAAGTCAGATAGGTAGGAAACCAATCCAGAAGGTGCCACATTGTAGAAGAATTTAACACCAAGTCCTTATCCAATATTTTAGCTCCTGTTTACTTGGAATGTTAGGCGGAGAGTAAACTAGGGAGACAAGCTAATATGTCTTCACTCTTAGCTTCTCCCATTCCATTCCATTCTAAACCACTATAGGTAAGCTTATCACATATCACATTCTAAGTTTTGTGAATAGATTAATTTATAAAGAAAAAAGAAGATTTTGAGCTTAATAAATCCTAGCAAGACTACATCCCCACACTTCAACAAATCAGCCTACTTTGGCCGCAGAGGGTATAGCACAAACACTACCTGAGCAATATTCCCCTGCAGTTAACCAAAGGAGCAAGTCGGCACCAGCTCACACACGCCCTATGGATGGGCAGAAGCTTCAGCTAGAAGTCAAGGACTTAGAAACTTGCTCAGTCGCCAAGTAGGAACACTACTACGAGTTGTTAAACATAATGTTTCCTTAATACACAGCTCCCAGAATTAGTAAAGCACTAGATAAATATGCTCCATTTTAGTGAGGAAACCACCGGACGTCAATTGTTCACGCGCAAAACACTTCCTTGCAAAGAATACTAAAGATAACAACCCGCCGGCCTACTAATTAGATACTCAGTGAATAGTAAGCTATAGAAATCCAGGAAAGTGATAGAGGAAAGAAAAGGGACAAACAGACGTGGGAGGGAAACGGAATAAGGTCGGCGCGAAGCTTGGCCTCCTGGAACGCGAACTCCACAAACTTGTGGTAAGAAAAGGAGGAGGGATCCAAGGAAGCCATTTCCGCTTCCTTCTCCTATCCTCGCCTTCGGTCGGACGGACGGACCACGCGGTCCACGCCCAAAGCGAATCCACCAGCAAACCTGGGCAGCTGCCTTTGTAGTTTACTAGTTTGTAGTATATAAATATTGGAGAAATGAATATTCAATATTTTATAAATTAATTTTTCATTAAAAAAAATACAATTGAAAAGTTAATGAAAGGGGAAAGGAGAGAGAAAGGGAGGGGAAGTAAATTTTTATTCGGAAAGAAGGGCAGATTTGGAGGAAAGAGAGAGAAATGAAGGTTAAATATATAAAAGTGTAAAAATATTTTTTTAATAAATCTATATGTGAAAAAAAAAATTAGAACAATTTCTTCTTTCCCTCTTCTTCCCCTTTCTTAATCCTTACACCTCAAGCATGTAAGGGTAAATTTTACCCTTCTCTCCCTTTCCTCTCCATAACTCATTCTCTCTCAAATAAAGATACAAATTTTCTTTCCACTATTTACCCTTCCCTCTCATTCGCTCACACTCTCCCAAACAGAGAGTAAGTATTATTATTCATGTTAAGTTATGCTATTTAAATAAAAGAATGTAAACCAGAATAACAATGATAAGATATTTAAATTACACTAAAAAAATAGTAAATTTGTGACAAAATTGATGATGATTAAAAAAAAAACCATCGCAAAAAAATTTTATGATGAAAATATTTTCGTCTCCAATCCACCGTTACCAAATTTTACAATGAAATTATAAAAATTCAGCGCAAATTCTGCGATGATTTTTTTTTGTCTCAGAATTTGTTGTAAATCTACGATGAAAAATAATTTATTACAAATTTCATGATCTCAAATCTGTGATGAAAATATGCTTTCATCTTAGA
>JBBPFQ010000126.1:4602301-4616572 GCA_037974815.1 Kaempferia elegans | reverse complement strand
TATTAGATAAATATATTTATTGGGTATAATTTAAAAATAAGTTGTATATTGATTTTATATAAGTTTTCTATTATTAAGCAATTAGAAAAAATAATTAAATATAATTTTTATTAAAGAAAATTTATCTATCAATAATTCAAATTAAAATTGATAAATCACAATATGTTACCTTACTAATACTAAAACGAGTAACGTGAATCACGTGGAAGCATTGATTCTGATAATGTTTTGCTTAGGTAACCTTTATAGCTATCCAATAGCCATATTAAATAATCAAAATTATATAAATCAATAAAAAGATGCTATTTTATATATAATAATTATATAAATTAATTAATTATTCATTTAAATAATATATAATTAAAAGAGAAAATAAATATTAGAATATCAATTAAATATTAAAATATTAAAATATTAAAATATTTAAATATTAAAATATATAAAAGATATAAAAGATATAAAAGAATTTTAAAATATCAGAATATAAATTTGATTTATTAGAAATTTAAAAAAAAATTTATAGAATTTTTAAATTTTTTTTATAATTTTAAAATAAAATTTAAAACAATAAAAACAATTTCAGAATATTATTTAATAAAATTTATTTTTTTTAAAAAAAATTAAATATATTTTATTGGGATAATTTAATTAAGCTTTATAAAAGCCTCCTTAAATACTGCACGTAAGTGAGAATTATTTTAATTATTTAAATTGGAATATTATTTTTCGCTGTTACCCACTCCCGCAACACGCTCACGACGCGCGCCGCATGCTAGCCGCTGCTGGCGCCGGAGGCCTCCGGCAGCATCGGAAGCGTCCGACGACGCCGGAAGCCTCTTACGACGGTTCTGGCTTCGCCGGAAGCCTCGCGTCTCGACGGCCGCAGTTGCGATGCCCTTCCTGCGCGGCCGCGGGCGTCGTGATGCCCCCCGGTGCTACTGCGGGCGTCGCGACGTTGTGCCGGGTTGTTGCCAGTGCCGATTGGCGGGCAGAACGAAATGTTTCGATCGTTTCAACCAGCTCGGCATCGAAATCTCAATCCTTGCAACAAACTATGTAAATGAAGCATTATTCTAACTAGTTGTCAATTTAGAGCAATAATAAGGTTTAATTAGTGATTCTTGAATTCGTAGTAAACCTCGGGTTATGTTGATGATGAACAATTCAATCAATGAAGCAAGGTTCTTTCACACCCTTCCCATTCTAATTTTATAGGATCAGTGAGCAATCAAACAAGTTTCTTGAGCTTTTCAAAATAGTCCAGTTTGAACAATTTACAACTAAGACCATTGTTTTTTTATAGTGAAATTTAATTCGTTTCTGGCTAATTTGTGAATCTCTAGATTTTCCTTAACTCACTTGCCTATCTTTATAAGATGCCTAATTTCTCAGAAGAAATTGGAGCTTCCTTATAGATACTAATCCAACTTGGGCAATTTGTATGGGTATTGTCTGATTTTGACTACCATGTGCCTATTAATAAATATAATGATTACCAAACTCTTTAGGAGTCGTGAATCATGATTTATATCAAAGGAAAAGATGAACGACTAAAACTACATAGATCAAAGAGAAGAAAATTGGATCTATCTCAGTCAAAAAAGATTTATTGGACTGCTCAAGCACATTATTTTCTTTTTCCTTCAACCACCATTAGCTAAATCTTATCTTAGATAAATTTATTTAAACCATAGAACTTTTAGGAAAGGATTAAAATTTGATTCTGTGTCAATTAGCACAGGTGAAACTTCTCTTTCGTCAACTAAAGAACAAGCTTGAGACAGCAAAACCCTACCCAATGACACCTCGTGATGGTGATGATGATGGTTAGTTCTAAAGACTACTAAGACGATGATGAAGCTTCTAGCAATGACAACTTTGCTCAATGTTGGCAAAGAAATTGTGAGCTCCCAAGACTTTTGCACTAGGGCCGTGAGCTACCGAAAGGCACGTGACACCGCTCCTCAAGCTCCTATTATGGTGTTCAGCTTTGACAGATCTCTGACACTTGGCACTGGCAGAATGTATCCAGCTGCCCAAGGACCATAACCTTGGCGCAGCTCAAAATTTCAGACCTTGATTCTAAGTCTGGTTTGAACTTAATTTAAATCAATTGGATCAATACAACAATTACTAAATCCTTTAGGAAATCATTATTTATGTCAATGGAAGAGATCAACAACTAAAGCTGTACCATGGATCAAAGAGAGGAAAGATTGATCTACCTTATCCCACTTATGTATGATTGACCTTCAACTGCTCAACCTTAGCAGTATTTCCTCTTCCTTCAGTTGCTATCATCTAAATTTGACCCTAAACAATTCCAATCTTATCATAAATCAAATTTTTTGTTCAATTTAATCAAACACTTACTAAATTCCAGGTTATAACAATCAAACTTTTGTTGCTGTAAAAGGAGAAATTGAAGTGCTAATGTGTGTCGGCCTTGTCTAGTTGTAGCAGATCAATATTATATTGTTCAACTTCTACTTCTTGCTTGACATGGATCTCATTTGATACTTAAGGGTTCTATGGGTGGCATGCAGTCTTGTAGGACCATCCAATTATAACTCACGTGGACATCAGTGTTGTGACTGAAATGTGTGCTACAGAAGATTCAATAGTGTTGGTCAAGCTCCAGTTCTTGCATATATTTGATATCTATGATATTTTATCTCAACAAGGAAAAAAAGTTATGAAAGATACGGTGATTTTATTTTATTTTATTTTATTTTTTGAGAATTTAGGGTCACTTAGTCCAAGTATGCAGGTGAAAATTATGAAGTTGTGTGGCTCACTTAATGGTCTTTGAGTGGTAAATTACAAAATTTTTAACCGTGATTTTTCTTTACTGGTAATTCAGATCAGTTAACAAGTTCTAATATTATGCTCCTGTTGGGCCTTACACTTAATCTGTTAAGGGCTAAAACTTTCTTCCGTGTAATAATGCTGCCATGTCAGTTTTAAAATTAAATTAATAGAATTGCTTTTCCTTATTGCAGTGACTTATTTCTAGTTACTATAAAAAGCTTATCTTCAATAATAAGTTTCTGAACTGAATATGGTGCTCTTTTGTCCTTTTTGTTTCATTGGGCAAAGCTAGTCTTTTTGTTTGGGGTTCCAGGCTCTATTGCTAATTGAATATTTATTTTTCCGTACCAATACCAGAGGTTCACTTTAGTATAATGCTTCAAAGTAGTTTTCATTCTTTGATGGTTAATCCTCACTCATCTTGCCTTTCAGGATTTAAAATATCCTGAGAACTCGACAAAGGCAGTACAATGCTTGAATGACTTGGTTACTAATGCTTTGATGCACACAGAAGATTGTCTGCGTTATATGTCTTCATTAAAAGATCTTTCAATTTTCCAGTTCTGTGCCATTCCACAGGTATGTCAGAACTTTTTAATTTTCAAGTTATTTACTACATTTATTAAAAATCATATAAGTGATATTTTTGCCCCCTTGACCAATTCCATCACTAAATTCATTTGGATACTATGTAATTGGTTTTAGTGATTCTTGTTGCAGTAGGAGTTTTTTTTGTAAATAGTGTGTGAAAGATGCTGCCGAGTGACCTTGTGGTCACGGATTCGAGTTATGGAAACAACCTCTTGCAATGCACGTAAGACTGTGTATAATAAATCCAATGTGATCCGACCCTTCTCCGGAACTTTGCATTGGTAGGAGCTTCGTGTATTAGGATGTCTTTTTTTTTTTTTAAATAGTATGTGAAACAAATTCAACAAGGAACACTTGGAGGTGTTTGAATCTAGGTGATAGTAAATAAAACACTGTAACTTAAGTCAGTTACTTTGTTTCTTTCACATAGTGCACTATGCTATAACAGTCCCTTCTGTCTGCAAATACAATGAGGATTAGATCAATTCCTTACAAATATAACATATATAGGAGTTCTTTCTTGAACTGCTAAAACATTTGTCTTAATTAGTCAGCAAATAGAATTTAAATTTATACATAATGACCATGGTTTGAAACACTATTTTGTATCGGTTGACACGGGCAAAAATAGCATTTTCCATGTGCATAGGAGTCCGAAATAGAATTGACATGGATGAGTCTGTTTTCTGCTTGTGTCCATCGTCACTCATCGCTCACTACACAATTCCGAATCAAGTGATCCTAGGAGGCTAGGTCGAAGTTGTTCTCAACCTAAATGATTAATACCCTAACCCATTTTGTTAACCCTTTCATGAACTGGTAAATCCATAAACTCATTAAAATTTACCCTAATTCCCTTATCGTGATGGGGCACATGGTTTCCTCTTCCAATCAACTAGGTGAGTTCTCCTTTTCGTCTGATAGCTAGCAAACCTTCGGTAACTCTACCTTTGCATCTCTTCCTCATTATCATCAACACCACGTGTTGAGTCGTTGACACGACACCCAAACTACTTTGTTATGGTTAGGATAGAAATCTTAGCTCGGAAGGAACCTTTAAGCCTTGAAGTTGAGCATTTTTTTTTGTTTATTTTATGCAAGTCAGTGAAAGAGAAACTTATTGTTCTGCTCGCCCATTGGCACATGAACCCTGGTAAAGGAAAGGGCAAGCATCTTCTTACTAAAAGAGGAGATGCATCAACCAAGAGTAGTTACAATAGCAAAGCGGAATGGTGCATGAGTATCAACAATAGTTAAGAGTAGTGATGTCAGAGATGGACAAATTGAGATATATACATTTCCTTACCATACCTATACCAGTTTTAAATGTGCTACTTTCAGCCCAAATCTCAATGGTATATTTATGAACATATATAGAAATTAATTACATTACCAAATCTAGTAGGTGGATTATACTTCATTTTTATATTAGAAAGGTCTAATTATTGATTGAGATATTTGTTATATTTTATTCGTTTTAGAATTTTAATCAATTGATTTTATAATTGATGTAGTTTATATTTAGTGTTAAACAAGTTTAATGGAAGTAGAATATAAGATTTAAAAGTATTTGAGGTGATCTCATAATGCTTTAAAGTGTATTGAAGCATGCCAATAGTTGATATGGCATGACCAAAATGATACTGTTATGGTTGGAAATTGAAGATCTGCAATAAATGATATTTTAGACCTTGTGAATTAGCATGCTTATAGGTTAGAGTGGTAGAGGTAAAGTGATAAAAATTGCTAGCGTGGGATACAGATAAATATACAGCATTACTAGAAAGGATAAAAGATGTATCCATATGTGATAAGATAGGTTAAGGAAGCATCAATTGTTCTAGATCTTGGTTATATTGTTCTTGACACATTGTTTGGAGAGCATGCCGGGATGTGAAAAACATCAACATGTCAACACTATTCCAGGGCAGAATTTCATGTAGTTGCAACTCTGTGACAATGATCTGAATGAGTAGCATGAACGAAGGTTTTGCATGTGTACCCAACGGCTGAAAAGGATGGGCAAAAAACTTTGAGTAAAATCAATTGAACCTTAGTTACAGAGGTGGTGATGGCAGATAAATGTTCCTCTTATTTTTCTTCATATTTTCCCTCTCCCTCCACTTCCTTTTCCTCCATCCTTCACTATGTCAGCACACTGATTTGTGTTCAGCATAGATATAGTATCTTTTTGATCAGGAATGAAACTATTATTGAACTTATTCTTTAAACCTTGGACCATATTAGACATTTTCAAATTGCATGCACAAATATGTTCAAAGATTTCTAGTAGAATTGGTCGTTAAGCATGCAGATCAATTAAATTTGTAAGTGGCAGGAGAAAATGAAAGCAAATTCAGCATAATTAAAATGTTTTAAATTCTTAAGGTACTAGCTGTAGCGATACATAGAGCTTAGTTTTGGATAAGATGTATTTAGCCAATTCCAAATTGTTGGGACATGCAATTTGCTGTTTCGTATTTTATTTTGGAATTTATTATTCTTTGTCTACTGTGTGATTTATATATCTTGTGCTGTTTCCCTTGAAGCCCATTTAAATGTTATGGTACTGACTACTGGACTGATTGAATGCTTTCACAAAGCAGATTATGGCCATTGGAACACTAGCTTTATGCTATAATAACATTCAGGTTTTCAGAGGAGTTGTTAAGATGAGAAGAGGTAAGAAATCTTTGTCAAAATATTTTTACTAGATTAATGTTGTTTTGGATGACACTTCACAATTTCCTCATGATGTCTTTTTCTAAGGTTCATTCACATCAATTGGATCAGTTTACCTCTCACAAATATTTCTTTCTTCATAGAATGCTTGTGAAAAAGAAAATAGTTCTGGATTTCTAGTTGAAAAATGCCTTTTCGCAGATTTTTCCTTATACTTGCTTATACTTTTGTCATGGAGTTAGGTGAGTCAAATAGGCCAAGTGAGTCTTACAAGCAAGACTAGTTTGCTTGACGAGACAAGCTCTATGAGTGGTTGTATCGGCTAAATGAGTTGTGCAAGTTGAGCTATCTTCACCAGATAGCCCAAGCTGGGCATTCTAGGTGAATTGGATGAATTAGGACAAATCGAGTGTGGTAGACAACTGGGTCAAATTAGGTAGATTGTGTAGGCATGTTTTGTGGATTAAGATGAATTGGGCTTGTTGAATGGATAGGATGTCTAGGCTGACTATGTGATTAGAGAATTACGTAGGCTAGTTGGGTCAAGGAGACTAATTAGGTTGGCTAGATGACTGAGTGAATCAAGTGAATTGGATAACAACACAAGTCAGGTAGATAAACTGAGCAAATTGGATAAGACTAGCTACATTAGATAGACTGGGCCAAATGGTCTATATATGTTAGGCTGGGTGGATCAAAGCATGAAAAATTGGTTAGAATGAGTCATTGCACCTGTTACACCTTTCAATTAATGCATTCAACATGGAGTTAGATTGTTCCACTGAATATCTTCATTCGGTTCTCATTCCTATTCCATTCCATTCATTCCTACCAAACATGGCCTTAGAAGGCTCGACCAACTAATTTAAATTTTAATGGGAGGTATGCTAAATACAACTAATCACAATGTACCCAATTCAACTCCTTCACTAGATCCATTTCAAGAACAAATTAAAATGTAAGCAATGTGGTTACCACTAGTAAACAACTAAAAGGAAGGTTGGCTTCACAACTATTCAGGGTTTGTTTAGTTGATGTGCAAGTATTAACCCTCCTGAAAGACCTTTTGATTTGCGTATTCTGTTTTTTTAATATTTTTTGTGTGCAAAACTTGTTACAGATGACAATTTAACTTGATGCTTTATGGAATTCATGAATTAAGTGTTTGTGATTGAATCTTAAGGTACTAATTCTATTATGAAAATTCTGTGGCAGTAGTCAACACTTAATAGCATGTTCCTAGTCTTCTCATCTGCTTTGGACATTTTGACCATTTTAGTACTCTGGATGATTACAGTATTTCTTATCCAAGCAATTAGCTGTTAAGTGTTTTTTTTAATATCACTTATATCTTGTTTCCTGTGTAAGCTGATAATTTTTTACAGGATTAACAGCCAGGGTTATTGACCAGACAAAGACAATGGCAGATGTATATGGTGCCTTTTTTGATTTTTCTTCTTTGTTGGAATCTAAGGTAGTAATTTTCTTTTATGCAGAATCATTATTTGACATTTTTATTTTTTATACCGTCTTGTACATTTAAATGGACAAGTTTGGATAGCACATAGAATAGCATTTGCCCCTTCTCATACAGAAACTGGTATTCTTTGAAAAACTATTCACTTCCTGTTGCATTTAAAGCTTGTTTTTTCCCCATGTTTTTAGGGAATATCAAGCTTCTCCCACATATAAATAAATTTTATTATATAGAGAAGTAAAAAATATTATGGTAAATCTTTTTGAAGTTGAATGTGTTTCTTGTGAACAAATTTATGTTCTTAAAAAACACGTTAAGTCTGCTGCACAAAGGGTAAGCAAATTTTATTAGTAAGAAAAAGTTGTGCAGCCAAAATGGGAAATAAGTTGATCAGTCATGTAAGTTGAGTTGATCTAGTTAGATTAGTGACTCAAATGGTCTAGAATGTTGGGTAGATCCACCAAGCCAATCAGATGGGTGGATCAATTACTCCAAGTGTGTCAAATGGACGAGGCAAATTAGGACTCTGAAATAGGGCAGATGGAACAAGTGAATCAAATTAATCAAGTAAATTAAATTAGACGAACAAAACAGGTCAAATATATAATGAATAATCCCACTAGTTATATTTAGCAGCGAAATAAAGGAATGAAATATATTATTCCTTTGTATTTCATTTATGATCTCAAGCTGCTTTCGCTCCATTCTATTGCTGTGTAGCAAATGCAATCTAAGATTTCAAGTAATTTCTTCCAGAAGAGTAGTACTATCCAAATCTCCACTACAGGTCATCCCCTTATCCATGTTATTCAACCCATCAACTCCATCTTCAGTGAGACACATTTTGTTTCAGGTCGGCGGGGCGCTGGGGCGAGTGCATCGCCTTTTGCCACTTGTGAGACATTTTGCTAGGGTGAAATTTTGAACTGTATTGGAGTTTCGGTATATATATATATATATATTTTAAATATAAAATATATTAATTTAAAAATATTATTATAATATTTGATTACTAAATACTTATTATTAGGTTAATCTAATATTTTAAAAATTAGGATTGAGTAAAAGGCAATTTAGGATTAACTAAAGTCTAGATATAATGATTAGATCAAGTAAATTTAAATTAAATTGAATTTAATTAGAGAAAATATTTCCATGTAGTTTAGGAGGAAAGGAATAGGCAAAAATTAAAAAGAAAACTTTTCCCATGTGTTTAAGGATGAAAGGAATAAAAAAAATTAAAATATGAAGAGGAAGGAGAAAGAATTACGAGGGGAAAGAATTAATCATTAAAAATAAAAAAAGGAATTAAGAGTTATAAAAATTTAGTGGCTTCATGGGGCGGGGTCATGTCGGTGTCAGTGCCGTGCTGATCGGCGGACGGAACATAAATTCTGCCCGTGCCGCCCAGTAAGGCATGGAATTTTAAACTATGATTGAATCCAAGACATTCCCACCTCTCCAATCTTGCCCAAACTAAACCCAATTTGAGCTAACTTAACTCGATCTAACCACAATTTGACCAAACTACACTGAACTTAAAACTCTTCTAGCTTTTTTGTAATTGAGCTAGAATGTCAGTCACCTAACTTTTATAAATCTATTCTAGGTTAACAGGATTCGATTTCTAATGTACATTTGGCTTGTAAGATGCTTTTAATATGCTACATATCTGCTTATAACTGCAGCTCTCAGTTGTGCGATAGATTTACTAATTTAAACTGTTTATGCAGATTAATGATGATGACCCAAATGCTAGGCTAACTCGTAAGCGTGTACAAGCTGTAAAAAACTGTTGCATATCTTCTGGCTTGCTTAACAAAAGGTTTGCTACTGCTCATTCTCTGTTATGTGGGATAGTTTACTAGAAGACCGTTTAATCACCTATGATATTTTAGGAAATTTCATGTGCACAATGGGAAATCTTACACTTCATTGCTGGTGAGCCTCACTTTGTAGTTGTACACACGATGCCTATTATTGCTTTGAGCCTACGTCTCCATGTTTTTGATGTTTTTGCAGATCATGGTTATCGTGCTTTTAGTGGCTATGCTGTTTTCTTTGATCCGACGCAAAGTATTAGTAGATTGATGAATGTCACAAAGAAGGAACCATTAGTTACAGGTCTGACAATCTGTAATCATATTATATGTTTATCTATATATTTGATTAATGGTTGCTAGTAATGCAGGATTTCCCGCCATTCGAATTTGGACTATGGTGGATTGCGTGTCCTTGTTGAGGGCACATTCAAGGAGATCTTTTCTTCAGCTTGTGTGCAGTTTCTGTGTCCTTGTGAACTAACCATATTTTCATTTGTGATGGAAATGTGATGGGACGTCTCAATGAAACACGAGTTAATGACTAAGAACTATTCTTGGTTTGGCTTGCAAAAAATTTGATACGGATGTCAAAGAATCTCTTGACAAGTCTGCTTGGCTGTCTCTTGATGAAGTGCTTGGGCGGCATAATGCTTGCACTACAATGCTTCTTCGGTTTCCCTTCTAAATTTGGATGAACTTCGGTTTCCCTTCTAAAGTTCTATGACATTGTTGGGCAATGCTTGACCTAAACCTTAACAAGTCCATCTAGAGATGAGTTGATTACGATTCAAACTCGTTGAACTGGGTCAACAAGTAACAACTACCCATTGACTCGGTTACGATTTTGAAGTTCGAGTCTGGGTTTGTATAGGTTTACTAGAATTCCATTTTCGTTATATTCTATCCACTTTCATATACTAAATTAATTATTCATATTTCATTTTGTCAAACTCAACTCATGTTAGTCATATTTTAGGGGTGCAAATGAGTCTAGGCGAGCGACTTGGCCAAAGCTTAACTCGAGCAGGCTCATTTAACAGTCAAACTTGAGCTCAATTTATAACTGGCTTAAGGGTTCGTTGAGTTTTATCAAGCTGACATAATTTAATTATAATATTTAAAATAATATTACTTTGTATGTTAAAAATAAGCTGCGAAAGTTCTTATAGAGATTTTGTTAAGTCTCTTTATAGTTGAAGGTTTGAATCGTAGCATTGATGTGTGCGTGTTTCATTTTAATTTGATTTTACGAGTCGAGTTTGAGTCCATAATTAATCAGCCTAGCTCGAGCTCAAATTCATAAATTTACCAACGTTTTAAACGAATGTCATATCTTATCACTGCAGGTTGACTTTTTTTATTGCCACGAATAAATCATAACAATTAAAATAAAAATATTATTTATTACATACACTATTTCCAAAATCTTCACTAACATAAGAAATTCTCTATTAACACATCACACTTCTTAAATTACAATTCTATTTATATTCCCGATTAACACATCACACTGATTCACAGAATAAATTAAGCTCATTTAAGTAGTTATTCAATCTAAGAAAAGGAAATAATTTGTCATTCTCAAAGTTTATCTATTTTTAAGGCATAAGTTTTAAAATCATTAAAATGGTTTTTAATTTAAAGAATCTTATCATTACATCTTCCACCAATATTTTTAATTCTTGTCTCATTTCATTGTAGCAATGATAATAATTGAAAAAAAATAAACTGATAATATGAGATATTTCGACAATCTAAAAAGAAAATTACTCAAAATTTTCTACTAACAAATTATTCTTCCTCCTAGGTCCCTGCATAAGAAAAAGTTTATTTCCACTCCTTACGAACTTTTCTTACGTGTAACTCACTAATGCACAACGATTTACATAATTACTCTTTAATTTTTTATAAGTGCATAAAGTCCAAAATGAGGTATAATTCTTTCTAAATTCAGCATATTTAAACTAGAATCTATTATATTTTCTATCAAATTGAGAATGATTCTTTTTCCACCTAATCAATTGATTGAGAGCTCATACTAATCAATTGACTTAGGTTGAATCGATTAGGGCAATTGATTGGACAACTTCGATCGATTAGGAATCGAGTGGCTAGGCTTGTCGCGAGGGAATAGAAGTAGGTATAAAAAGTTCGAAAGGAGATATTCCTCTAAAATTTAGTATAATTTAAAGAGAATCTTGTATATTTTTTTATCAAATTGAGTATGACTCTTTTTCTACCTGACTAATCAATTAAGCCTAAGCCAATCGATTGGTATAATTCCCAATCGATTGGTCAGACGAAAAAAGAGTCATGCCCAATTTGTTGTTAATATGTGACAAAAATATTTTGTTGCAAAATTTGTTGCTAATTTATGACAATTTATATTTTTATGGCAAAATTTATCATAAATATGTGACGAAAAATTTTTGCTGTAAAATTTCATCCATAAATAACTAGTTTTGTAGTGGGAAGCACATATTTGAGTCAGAAAGCAAGATCCCGATTGGATGCTTCAATCGGGGAAGAGTCCTTGAGTGACTTCCCGAACAAGTAGCCGAGTCATCTTTGAGACAGTAGGAAAATGTGAAGGCCTGCAATTAATTGCATTTCCTTGAAACATTGGTGGATCATCTTCTGTTTCTCTTGGGTCTTGGGTACCAACAGTAAATATGTCCTAAATTTGCACTTCGCACTTCCACATGTAAGAGAGAGTCTCTTCCCATACATTTGTTAATATAATTCATACATATAAACAATATAAACTAATCATAATGTACTAGAACTACCAATCGTGGGACTAAAGTTCCCATACACAAAGGAGTCCTCTCCCTTCCATCCACTTCTTTTGCATTCAAATTTCTAACATAAATAGCTAAGACGCGAATGAAAGTGAGAGAAAAAAGAAAGAACATAGTGGAGAAGAGTTAGCCTCCGTGCACAAGAAGAAAATCATACATGTAACTTACCCCCGTTGATTGTTATATGAACCGACAGAAATGAATCTCCATGTCAAAGGCCATGTACCCACCTACTATCTTTTTGAAGGGTTCTTAGGAGACAACCATTGGAGGGAATCTCTACATGACATGCTACGTATCCATCAACTATGTTGTTAGGGGGCAATCGTTGGAAGGAATCTCTATGTGGCATGCCATGTATCCACCATCTATCCACATGGCAGGCCGATTGGGGAATCAAATCCAATCGCTGTTATGAAAACCCCCACATAGGTGTTAAAAGTCATGGCTGAGTGTAAAATTGGCCGAGCTCATAATTCTAAGATTTGTCTCTCGAGCTCGAGTGGAGTGTCATTGGATGTCAGTTAAGTAGTAGAGGAAGAAGTTCGGAGATGACCATTTTGTTCCAATCTTTGGTGCTCAGGGAAGAAAATACGATTATTGTTGCAAACAACACCGATAATCAAACATTTATATATATATATATATATTATCGCTTTAATACTATAAATTAATTTGGACCGGTAAACCCTAGGGGTTAAACGTTTTTTTAAAAAATATCTATGGGGCTTAGATTTATTAATTAAATTATAATTTTATGTTAAAAGAAAAATTAAAAATGAGTTAATTTTGAATGTTTATTGATATAATTGAGTAGTTAGAATATATACTTATAAAAATATAAACTTTATATTAAAAACGTTACTTAAAAAAAAAATGAGAAACCGGCCAAACCTGCGCGCGCGCACAGGATATCAGATTTATATATATATATATATACACACACATAAATTTTACCCAGCTCACACTTATGTGGGCGAGCGTGGGCGACGACCGACGTGGCGCGCTAATACGGACAACTGTGATGCATTTTCCTCTTCCTTTCAAAACGTATGGGTATAATTTCTCTCTCTCTCTCTCTTCGCAGCTCGCTTACGCCCCCACATTCAATACCAAAGCCCTAAATCCTCTTCCTCTCTCATCTCGCTCCTCTCTTACAACCCCGAGGACCCCTAAACCCAGGCGATCTTCTTCGCCAATCAGCTCGCGCGACTTAGAGTTAGGGTTGTCGTCCAATCTATACTGCTCAATTCCCTCCTCTCTCCTCCGTTTTCTACACGTCTACCTTAATGGCGCATTTCACGCGAGTTGCAAAGGTATGTTGGGTGTTTTATGATTTAGAACCTATCGGTGTTAACTTTTACTTCTCATGGTTGCATGATATAGTTAAGCTGGTTTTTGCAAACCAACTATAACGTGGTGCTGGATTTGGGAAACCAACTACAACGTTGTGCTGGTATGTAAAAACCAGCTATGACACAACGTTGTAGCTGGATATTATTAGATGGTTTGTCTTAATCATAGAGTTTGGTCTAATCATATAAAAAAATATGTTGGCATACATACACCTTTTATTTAGCTAACAACATGTTTTTTATCATGACATTCCAGTCATCAGGTGACGTTGAACATAAATTGCAATGGACCAGCGTGTTAGGTCACTTTAATGGATTTTTTAGCTGACCAACAATGAAAGGACAAGATCGTGGGTCTGTTTGTTTACATGATCGACGCAAAACGATCATTAAACAACCCCCTTTTGATGTATTTTTAGACATACAAGATATCCAGCAAATTCACAGTATACTCGTGAATATATTTCGAAGTTGTGATTCAGCAGCGCAAAACTTTATATTTCAGGTATATGTTCTAGTAGTGAGAGTTAGAAGTGCTAAATAGAAAACTAATCAATTTAAATTTTCAGGTGTCCAAGTAGCTTTCAGTAGAAGAGATGTATCTCTGTTACTTGGAATTTTAGATAGAGGTGCTTCGGTTCCTATGAAGTTAACAAATGCATCGGGTGACCTCTTTCTTACTCACTTCTCACATAAAAAAGAACCTACTATATCTAAAATTGAGGAGTTGC
>JBBPFQ010000126.1:4574255-4584614 GCA_037974815.1 Kaempferia elegans | reverse complement strand
TCCAGTCAGTTAATCAACCCTTCACGACACTTAGTCAGCAGCCCGGATTTCTAGATAAGCTTTGGCAAGAGTCCAGTTAGTCGGTCATCGAACCTCCTTTGACTAGACTTGAAAGGAAGGCTTGTGATCCACATGATAACGTTAGGTCAAAGGCGGGTCAACATTAGGGTCGGCTCATAACGTCAGGGCAAAGGATGGTCAAGGACGATCAACAAAGTGTCATAACATTGTCATCCAGTCGGTCGAGGCAACTACGCAGGCCGTCCTAAACTCAACTCGTAAAACAGATGGCCAATAATGAAGGACCAACACCCGACCAGATAATCCGCTGACCAGACATTTAATCCCAGTGAGTAGAAGCAGCACCCCAAAGATGTGGAATTATCTCCCTGCCATAGGTAATTAGCCAGTCGGCGAGTTCTCTCTCGCCAAGGTCAATAGCCGATCGGCTAGCACTCGGGTGTAAAGTCTGATCGGTACAAAAGACAAGAGTCCTCTTTGTCGCTTAGCCTAACCAGAAGTCAGAAGAATATTATTTGCCCTAATCAGAAGGTGTGATTCCTTGTAACGGAAGAAGCTTCTGATGTAGACACGTGGCACATTCAATCATGGCAAGCCTATTTATGGGAAACCCACTATGGAAAGGAATCAATGCATGAGGGCACATGGCAAAACCCTAATTCTCCTTCAGCTATAAATATGGTCTCTCACAGAGGTCAAAGGTACGCGAAACGCATCATTTGCGTCACTTTTCTTCAGCAACAATTTTCTTCTTCTGCATCGTAAGGCTAATTTAAGCGCCAGAGGACCAAACATGGAGAGACTTCTCGTTGTTTGGTTGTTAATGCTCTTTTCAAGTTTGTGGTGCTCAGGAGATAGACTGCGACCTCGTCAGCAACTCAAATCCACATAGACGACGATTTCCCCGTTGTCCACCAACTCACTTGCAGACCGGATCATAAACTAAGGGGATAACTAAGAAATAGTTATTTCAAATAATTATTAGATAATTAATAATTAATTATTATGAATAATAATAGAGAATTTATTTGAAATGAATTAGGGCCAATTAAATAAATGACTTAGCTACAATATAAGAACTCATATATGTAATTAGGATCAATTAAATAAGGACCTTATACCTATCATATTTTTTTTACCTTAGCCATTCAGGATTCCCCTATTGACTTTTGGTTGTGTGTATATATATATAAGTTCCTAGGAAATTTAGGATCACACTATAACCTAGCATTAGAATTTTGAAGGTTAAAAAGTATATTGGTAAATCTCACACTTCCATTATTCTATTAAGGTTCACCTAAATAGACTTACAATACTTAAAATGAAATTCAAAGAACATAAATAAATTCTTGAGAGTTCTAAATGCAGTCATATTTTATACTTGCCTTTTGACCATTACATGTCCATAAAATAACTATTTCAAAATAGAAGTTTATGAACAAACATAAATTTATGGAACCTCTCATATCATATTAGTGGGCCTTGCACTAAGATTTTTAAACATTGTAAGTTTATTAAAGTGAAAAACTAACTTCATTTTAAGAGACCTACAATGCTCAAAATGAAAGTTTGAAAGCATCTATAAGTTCCTGAGAACTTCGAGTACATGAAATGGTGGCCTCACTTCACCTTAATGGATCGACTGTGCTCAAAATAAAAGTCTCAATGGTATGAAATTTTAAGCTATACTAATCAGAAGTATCTTTGTCTTGTAACTTGACAGAATGTCATGTAACCGAGTTTGAAATATGCTGCAGAGGGCATGTTTTGAAAGGAGAAAGTGTTGTGGTAGCTTTGGCATACGAGCAAGAAATTCCACATTTGGATATGTACAGTGTTGGTCAATGAGCTAACCAGAGAAGAAAACTCCCTCCATTATCTTATGCATTAACAGCTTCAGCTTGGCCATTTGCGACACAGGAGGAACAATAAGTATCAACACATTATAACAAGATAGACAGGCAATACATTATGGTGTCTGTTTGCTTGTGATAACCAAGAAGAGAGCTACTTGCAGGCTAGAACTTGGTGCCTCAGAACCAACCAGCAAGGCCCTGGTCTAGGGTTTATTCGACGTGTCACCCATAAAAGCAGTAGAGGGTGAGCATCTAATTGATTTCTTGCATTAATTTTGTGAGAGAAAATAGTAAATGGAAAACGCTCCAACATATCGACTATGTCAAAGAACTCAAATTACTATGAATAGCTTTGAATCCTCCTTATACCTTCAGAACATTAATATCAGTTTTTCCAGTAATTTCTTCCTTTATCGAAATTAGAGTACCACTGAATCTCTTGACCACTACAAGGGAACACAGAATTGTTAGAGACTGATGGTGAGCTAGTAAGCAAGATAAGGTAGAATACCTTGATTTCATTCTGTAGTCGGTGCAATCATGAGCATCCCTGGCACCCAGAAGACATTCTTGGTGCATGGAATCCATAATAAATTAGCGTTAGACAACATCTTCAGGTTAAATACCAGCAGTACGTCCCAAATAACTTCAAATCTCCATAATTATCAGAATCGTATGCGTAGCAAGGCAAATTACCGAATGACACCATGTTGATTTTATTCTCCTTGAAGGCTTGAACCCCCTCAAGTCTATAATGAATTTGTGGGCAACAATTCCTTTGACTACTCATAAAAGAATAGGACAATAGTTCTGAAGTAACAAAACCAGTTGTTAAATAAAAAGAAAATTAAAATGGATGAAACAAATATTAATCTTCATCGTCTTTTCTTTTATTCTCAGTTCCTTTCCCTTCACATTTCCCTTCGTTTTCTGAAGTATAGTAGTTTATCAAACAAATTTCTTTACCAGTTGATCAAAATATTTGCAAAGTAAATAACCATTTTGCATAATAAAAGAATCTTCATATGAAGTTGTAACTTGTAAATAAAGAGTCAATTAATGTACCTCTAGATGCTTGGCCATGTAGTTTTCATTGATTATCACAATCTTTTAAGCATTATTTAACCCCTTCAAATCATCCTGGCTATGTATGTGAAAGAAATTTGTAGAACAAGTGCAAATCCTCACCGTGCCACAGCAATAGTACGTTTGTCACAAGTAGACACCTATGATTACAAAAAAGGGCAACTGACCAATTATCAAGCACTATAAATCAACACAAAGTAAAGAAACTTGGATATTTGAGTAATACAGTTGATCTATTTTTAATAGGAAAACAAGAGAAGAAAAAAAAAAGAAAAATGACAACATCACTCAAGCGAGGCAATGTACTGCAGTCATTAATAAATCTACAATGGTATATCAAGCACAACAATAGCTGACCTTAGATAATTGGGACTGGTTGTATACACAAAAATGAAAGGAAACATAATATAGTAACCAAGCAATCAGTTAGCAGGCAAAATGAGTACAGATAATCATTTCCAATCATGTTAGTACCCATCAGAGTAAACAAGCCAATATATAGGTACCAAGGAAAATATTGGATTTATGGTATAAAATTGACACAGATCGAGAGATTAATGTGTTCATGGTTTTTGTATGTGAAGCAGAATCAAGATTTATCCAGCTCATTCATACCACAGGTTATACAATAAAAGTGGACACATGTACTTCTTCACCCTGATGTAACTCATCCCACGCCCCTCTGCCATCATGTGAGATTCAAAATGTCTTCTGGATGTTAAGATGGCAGACACCTGTGCCAATGTAGCCAAACCAAACTAAGTAAAGCATAATACTCTTATTAAACTTTGACTGTCAGAAAATTTTCATATGTCAAAACTTAAGCATGTAAGTTTTAAATTTTAATCCTACTAGATAACAACAGGAAAAAGTAGTACGACCAAAGAAGATTGTTAAAGTCAACTAACTTAAGTCTCATTAGTTTTAAGTTAGATATATGCATAACGTAGGCAATGATCCGGTTTAAAATTTAAAAAATAAAATTTCAAAATAGAAAGTAATAAATTGTAACAGGTTTCAAAAGAGATAATACTTTTCTCTAAAGTAAAGGGTGTTAGTGAAATTGTCTTGGGTCAAGTTGACAATGTTGACTGAGCTTGAGTTGGATCAAGCTTGAGTCTTATGTTTCGATGTTTGACAATATATGGGGAGATTGTTAGTGCAATTGTCCACGGGTCAGGTTGACCTCGTTTGACTAATCCTGAGTTGGCTCAAGCTTGAGTTTCGATATTTGACAATAGATGGAGATTGCATGTGTAATTGTCCATCTAAAGATTGTTAAATAGAAATTAAGTAAGTCAAGGTTAACCGGATACTTGACCGGTAAAGTCCTATC
The DNA here is from genome assembly GCA_037974815.1 of Kaempferia elegans. Lineage (NCBI taxonomy): Eukaryota > Viridiplantae > Streptophyta > Magnoliopsida > Zingiberales > Zingiberaceae > Kaempferia > Kaempferia elegans. The sequence continues at coordinate 4,580,315 of JBBPFQ010000126.1, read as the reverse complement.
TGGAGATTAGGCAAAGACAAGTCCAACAGGAAGGTTGGCAAAAGAGGAAATAAAAGTGGGTCAGTGTTGACCGGACACTTGATGTAAAAGTCTCAGTAAGTGAAGCCAGGTAGCTAGAAAGTCCTAGTGAGTGAAGTTAGGCACTGAGGAAATTTAGGTGAGTGAAGCATAGTGAAAGCCCTAGTGAGTGAAGTCAGGCAGTGAGAAAATCTAGATGAGTGAAGGCTGGTGAAAATTCTGGTGAGCGAAGCATGGTGAAAAGTCTTATTGAGTAAAGCTAGGTAGTGTGAAAAGTCCTGGTAAGTGAAGCAAGACATTGAAGATCCAGGTGGATCAAGGTTGATCGGACACCTGTGTTTGGAAGTCCAAGTAGGTCATGGATCACCAAACACTTAGCATGAGATGGTAAGTCCAAGTGGGTCAAGGTTGACCATACACTTGACACGTAGAGAAAAGTCCAAGTAGATCAAAGGATTGACTAGACATTTAGTGACGAAGTCCTAGTAGGTTAAGGTTGATCATATGCTAGGCAATATAGAGTCCCATTAGGTCATGGTTGACCGGATGTTGGGTTTGACTTGAGTAAGGCAAGTCAAGTTGGGTCAATCGATTAGTTGATAATTGGCAATTGTTCTTTCGTGATTTTGCGAGAGAACAAAAGGCCGCTGAATCGATCAGCTGATCAATCTAGCCATTCTCAATAAATCAGTTGATCAATTGGGAAGGCATTTCTCGGGATGAAGTACAAGCGCACAGAAGCGCTCTGGATCTGTTCGATCCAGCTTCTCCAATCGATTAGCTAATCGATTTGGAGTCGTGTTTCTCGTGAAGGCGAGAAAGCACAGAATACCTCTGAATCGATCAGTTGATCGATTGAGATTTTCAATCAATCAGTTAATCAATTGGATTATGACTATTACACACACAACATGTTTAAAGCATGTGATTGCTGCGATGCTCAGAGATTACTACTCTCCGCTTCTTCTCCGACAATTCTCACTGCCGGTTCTTGAGTGCTTAGATATGAAGTGTTGCATTTCCAAGCTTACAAGAGGTGACCACAATATCTAGAAACAAGGTTTTATTTATATTCTTGTATTTATTTCCTTATTTCAAGTTGTATCTTGTGTGAGTCCTGTACAAGGTTTCTCCACCTCCGGTTTGTTCCGAGAATGAGTGTTTTACATAGTGAAGAGTGTGTCTGAGTATGGATCCTTAGATTAGTCACCTCATCTTAAGGTAAATACTAAGTAAATCCTTTGAGTTAGCACTGTAGAGTCTTGCATCGAGTTTATCTGCTGCACATCATCATCGACGAGGCAAGACGAAGTCATTCACCCCTCCCCCCCTCTAGCTCCGGAAGGTCCCAACAAGTGGTATCAGAGCGAAGTCGCTCTTCTTTGGATTAATCGCAGAAGATTAAAAAAAATTTTATGATAGAGATAGAGCAATGGTTTGCTCTAATAGAAGCCTTTGAAGCTCCAACAAATAAGAAAGGCAAGATTATCAAGAGGAGCAAATGGAACGAAGAGCAAATTGCAAAGTGCGAGGTAAATGACAAAGTAACCAAACTATTAGTCAATTTATTGTCAAACACAATTATCAGCCAAATTGGAGAATTCAAAGACACTAAGGAGCTATGGAACAATCTTACAAAGATCCTTGAAAAACCCTCCACTATACCAAATCAAGTGGAATTCAAAGAGGACGTTCATCGGATCAAGAAGAAGATTTGGAAGTTGAGAGATGCTCAACTTCCAAAGAGAAAGAAATTGAAGAAGTTTCATCCTCAAGAGAGCACAACAACAAAGGAGTGTACTCTTTATTTCACATGGATGAGGATGCAGATGAAGAAGCCTCCACCTCAAGGATTGAGAAGGAGCGTCCATTGGTGACACCGGAGCAACAAGAAGAAGTATCTACATCCAAGTCAAATGGAGAGGAAAAAGGTGTCACCTCCACAAGTCAAGGAAAATCAAATAGAGGATCATTTCACGTCTACAAGCAAAGATATAACAATTTCAATTTTTAATAATAAAAATCATATCATTTACTTTGAGTGCAGGGAGAAAGGACACTACAAGAGCAAGAGTCCTAAATTGACCAAGAAGAAGGGCCAAGTGACACCCAAGAGCAAGAAGAAACCCAAGGAGGTCAAACCCATGGTATGAAAAGATAAGGAGCACATTGTGTGTCTTTCTTGCAATCAAAAGAGACATTACCGGAGTCAATGTCCTAAGTGGAGAAAACCGACCAAGTACAAAAGGGGAAGCACAAGTCAAGGAGAGCTCTCAAAAGCAAACACAAGGTATCTTTTATTGAAGTAATTCCCCTTAACAATGATAAAAAACATGCTAGGTCAAATTTATATCAATTTAATGTTATTTATCATGAAAATGGGAAGCATGATAGAGTTTAAAAAAATTATGTAGCTTACCATGATAAGACTACCACACATAAGGCTAGGAAGGTAGAGAACAAATTAGGCAAGAAGTCTAAGCATGTTAGATTTGCTCATAAAAAAAGAACCTCTAAGGCACCAAGGAAAAAATCTAAGTTAGAGTATTTAAAGAAGGAGAATCAAGTCTGAGGTCAAGACTTGAGAAATTAAAAAAAAAACCATTGAAAGAATTGAAAATGGCTTAAGGGGTCAAATGAGCAATAATACCTAGGAATAGGTAGACAAGAGTCATTCTATAGCAAACCTAAAGCCAAGAAGAATATTCCTTCATACCGTCGGGTTCTATATAGCTATGGAACTAATCCTAGGTCTAGGGGTCAAGTCAAGGTCACAAGGGAGGTCTTTCCTAGAATTGATTTTGATAAGACTAAGGTGACTAAGGCTTCTAAGAAACATAAGAAAGGCACCAAGAAGTTCACAAAGGAAGTCATCCCTAGAATTGACCTTAAGGAGATGAGAGTGACTAAGGCTTCTAAGAAGCCTAAAAAGATAATTAAAAAGGTATCAAGGGAAGTCATCCCTAGTAAATACCTAGAATACTCAAGGAGCATCAATAGATGCTGGGTTCCTAAGAGTGTGTTCTCTACACCCTAGATGGATTTAAAGAGTTTAACTCCAATTAAAAGGGTAGTTAACCCAACCTAAATGAAATTGACACTTTAGAGCATTTTTAAGGAAATGTTACTCCTTAAAAATAAATGTTCAAATGTTTACTCTTTAGAAGAGTAAAATGTGTCAAGAATTCAAAGGGTTGGAATCAATTAAATTGGCACAAAGAGTTAAGATAAAAGAAATGTCAAGTTAGGATGTTTGACATTTTCTTGGAGAGATAAGGGCAACCTGGGTTTAACTTTAGCTTAGCATTTGGGTTAAGACTATTAATACTTAGGTAAATAATGTAGGTATTTCATTTATGCAAAATTGCCATACCTTGTGTGCCCCTCACATGCCATGACATCATATTTTACATTCATATTTTTATGAAAATATCATATGTCATGCATACATATATCATGTAACCATATTAGAGTTTTTTTAAAAAAAAAATACTTATTTGATGTATGTCATTCATCATCATACATTACTTTAATTCCCTTAGAATTAAGGGACATTTTTAGTGGATGATCAAGATGTTGATTTAGTGCATCTTTTTGAGTTTTAATATTATCCAATACATAGTTATGTGTCCAATCATTGGGAAAGCTAGTGTACAAGTCATATGCATTGAGCCCAAGGAACATAGTTGGAAATTATTTTTGAAAATCGTTTTAAAAGTGTTTTGGAAAACATTGATGAAGACTATCTTTTGATAGCAATCACCATTGATAAAATGGGCACAAACTAGAGCAAAACAATTGAAGTTTCAAATAGTTTTGGATTTTGAATCAATCTTTAAAAATAAGGATTATTTTCTTATAAAACTATTTTTCCATGATAGGATATGTGTTAAATAATGTCTACATGAATTTTTATGATTTTTATGATTTTTAAAATTTTATAAAATTATTTAAGAATTTCTAAAATTCGGCTGAAAATCGATTTCATAAAAATCAAAAATCAATCGATCAGATTGATTGGGCAGACTTCAATTGATCAGTTGATCGATTGAAGTAGGTTTCCAGCGAGCAAAAACTTGCGAGATCGATCAGCTGATCGATCAACTTCCACTCAATCGATCAGTTGATCGATTGAGTTTGATTTTGGCTGAAATGATCTGATTAAACTTCATTAAGTCAAATTGAGTCGAGTTAACAATCTCTAACCTTATGAAATACATTTAAATAAATTTAAGGGTAGTTTTCGGGATGAAAACAAGATAGGAATGATTAAGTAAGATAAAGTTAAAGTTTAGGATGAGGTTTAGTATCAATTTTGATTTTTGAACCTCAAAACATCAAATTTTGAGTTTTCTAAAGGCTTAAGAATTTTAAGTCATTATTGGTACAATGACAGAAGGTTAGAGCATGTTTTGCGGGGAAGTTACTGCTTAAAAACATGAATTAAATTTTTTCTTCATAAAAGCCCAAGGTTGAGCTTTTGGAAATCTTTATTGTCATGAGTTAATACCCAAGGGAGAGCATTAAGACACAAGGAAATGTATGGGAATTTCATTGAGTACCTTTGACCATAAAGACTCTAGGGTGAATTTTTCATGTGTCAAAGGGAAAGAATTTGTAGGCTTTACGTTAAGAAAGACTCATTTACTCAAAGGAGGAGGTAATCCAAGGGGGAGAATGAGTTTAACTTAAATGTATTGTCAAACATTAAAAATGGAGAGATTGTTAATACAATTGTCCCTGGTCAAATTAACCATGTTGACTGAGCTTGAGTTTAACCAAGCTTGAGTCATGTTGATACGTCCATAAGTGTATGGGAATATTGAAGTAATATAAAAAATTATCATATCCACATAAAATTAGGTTTTTAAGCACTAATAGGTATGCTCACGTAAATGGGAGTGTCTAGAATGTAGGTTTTATTGTATTGAATGATTGACACATGATAATTAATCATTCTCTAATCTTCATTCCTAGATTCATAGGTACACCACATATATACCAATCATCACCCGTCAGTGAGTTGGATATTTCTACTCATTCTACCTGAATGATAGCAAGAAAAATAGCTAACCCAGAGAGTTCAGTTAGAGGATTACCCTTGTCACTAAGACTCCCCCGATCATATGTCTCTAGATTAACCCAAGCTCTTCCTAGCATTAAGTAAGAGTAATCAAGCCTAGAGAACCTTGCATAACCATACTTTGTAATTAGGGTTTCACCCGTTAGACAATCATAAGTAGGGATGCCCTATATCACCAAGGTCGCTTCCACACGTGTCTAACGAGTTAATTCCTCGTACAAAGATGATCATACATCCTTATAATACATTAATGTAGATCAAGTACAAATCAATCCAAGATACATTGTGCATTCTTCATTCATACACAAATCCATATCAAAAACACAATACACAAGATTACAATCCTATAGGAATCATATATACATCATCCAATAGATATACATCATCAAGATCTCAAATCATTCTTCCAAGATCAAATCACATACATCAAGATACAATCTAAATCCAAGAATCACACATTCCATTCATTACAATACACATATAATCCAAAGATCAATCATCATTCCACAAGAATATGCAAAGGATTACATTCAATCCATTACAAGGAACAAATCCAAGAGTCCTCATCAAGAAGGGTCAAAAGGTCATTATCCAAGATTACAATCAATCATTCAAATACAATTACACTACACACTCAAGAACACGAATCTACTCACGAATCATGGAAAGAAATCCGAAGAAGATAAAGGAGAAGAGAGTCTTGCGATCCATTCCAAGAAGACGACGAGATAAGATGCAAAAAACTTATCTTAGACGTCCTTTCTTCGAGAACCAATCCAAGACTCCAATAGAAGGCGATGCATAGCGAGGAATTCATGCTGAGAACGTCGAGAGAGCTCCAGAATGCCTTGGAAACCTTAGCGGTCACCCCTAGGGGTGAAACCTCCCCCTCTAGACAAGGGGGAGGAACCCTTTTTAAATAGAAATCCTTTCCATCCTGCCACACGGCAGCTCACACG
>JBBPFQ010000126.1:4516940-4531378 GCA_037974815.1 Kaempferia elegans | reverse complement strand
CAGCCGATGTCACGGCACGATGGACGAGACACGGTTCACATTTGTACCTTCTCCGACTAACTCGGATGGATCGCACTTATGGGTCAAGACACGGTCCACAGAAATGGTTAATTCAGAGACCGACACGACTGTTTTTAAGTAGAAGTTACCGTTCCCGGTGCTTCTTTGCACAGGACATCTTCCCTCCAACGCGGACCCGGTTGGTTGTTTTTTTCCTCCCTAATTTCTAATTTCTAGGTTAAAATAGTATTTAAAATAAAATAATTTAATAGATAATTATATATTTTTTTAATTGACATTAAATATGTATTAATCTCAGAATAACTTACTGTGCTGTCCATCATGGTTCTGGTTTGTATATATCCCTCCTTAATTGTTTGCACTAATAAATAATAATTATTTATAATTTATCTCTTCCGTATTAATCTAGGGATAAATTATCGGAGGCGATGGGCGAACGAATCATCTTGCCATATTATTTGTATTCTATTGACATTTATAGGGATTTTTTTTTAAATATGACTCATAAATAAGAGATACTTTTAGTTGTTCACCGTGAATATTTTCTAATTTATCCTTAGAAAATTTTTATGGAACTGAACTAATCACTCGGAGTAAATCAAATGATGTTAAATGAGTTTATCAATTATTTGTTCTATTGAGAGAAATTTTGTTTTTCAATAAAATTGTAATAAATAAATAAAAATCCTTTTCATATTTTTGGAAATGTATAAAATTGTTTTTTTCTCGGGAATATTTGATTTTCTTGTTGTCCAAACCTGATTTGGCTGACTTGAATCGACGCCGTCGAATCTGATCTATAACCTCGCCGCGGCGGCGGAGCTCTCCCTCGTCTCGTCGTCGTTTCTCCTTCTCGCCGCGATGGAGGCCCCTCCGGCTCCGGCGTACGATGGCATCCCGCCCACGGAGGCGGAGACGGCGATTTGGGACTGGGGTAACTTGCTCGACTTCTCCTTCGCGGACAACGATTCGCTGAATCTCCCGTGGGGCACCCCCGAAGAGGCCGGGACACCACCGGAGGTGGAGTCGAATTCTTTTCCCCTGTCTTCCCCCCACTCGGTGGCGCTGCCCTCGCCGCCGGCTGCTGATGCGGTGGGCCGGGTCAGGAAGAGAGATCCCAGGCTCGTTTGCCCGAATTATTTGGCCGGGGTGGTTCCGTGCTCGTGTCCTGAGGTGGACGAGAAGGTGATAGAGGCGGAGAAGGCGGTGGTTGGCGCGAGGAAGCGAGCAAGGTCAGGCGGTGCCTCTACCAGCGTTGTGAGATGTCAGGTGCCTGGGTGCGAGGCCGATATCAGAGAACTGAAGGGGTACCATAAGAGGCACAGGGTTTGTCTCGAATGCGCCAACGCATCATCGGTCGAGCTTAACGGGGAGCAAAAGCGCTATTGCCAGCAGTGTGGCAAGTGAGTTGTTATACGGCTAATTCTCATTGATTTCTAGTCGACATCGCCTGTTTTTTTTTTAATCTATAATTTTTTTTTTTCAAGCATACACATGTGAACTCCCTTCGTGTCTTCGTGATGTTGCGAGAAGTACAGATCTTTCTGTTTATTCATGATCATTTTATCCCCATCGGTTTATCTATTCAGTATATTTGTTCTATAGCTTAGACATCCTTTCATATTACTACCTCAGACATTCGTGTAGTTTAATCTGGCTTATATACATTTTCTAATATCAAACCACTACTATTTACTGGGTGTTACTCTAACTGCGGGACTAAAAGATGGCAAATTTGAGAGTCAAAACTATATTCACTAACGTTTCAGAGGAGCAATCTCGGAGTTCATTCGCCAGGCACACCCTATCTTTAGTTTTAGAACCTCATGCATTACTATTTTTCCTAGTAATTACTCTGAAAACAAAAAACATTAACTTTAGTACCCTCTAGAAACGACAAAGCAACCTATACATCCAAGGAAACTTTGGTTCCCTATGTGCATTTATTTAGGTTCGTTAAAGGGCTTCCCTTGGTAACTCGTCTATTCTCTATTTCTCTAATTGTACTGTTTGTTATGATTGAGTGTTGTCAAATAAGGCCATTTCAGTTTGCATTCATTAATCTAACATCTTGAAAGGTTTAGAACGAAGTACCTAGCTCTAAAATATAACTTGAGAGAGATAAATGATGGTGTTTTCTTATGCTGTATTACCTTATAATCATTATTGTTATTTCCATAAAAGCAAAGAAAATCCACTTAACAAAATCACAAGCAAAGTTTGAGGTATTGTTTCGAGTTGGGATATTTTTCCCCTACCAGAATGGCTGTTCCATTGTGGCAACACGTTGTGTGTGCAGCATTGAGGAGGAGAAGGATGTTGATTCTTGGTTGGAGAAAACCCTACTTGAAACCTCAATAGAATGCCTCATTGATAAAAGAGAGAGCAGAAGAAGACTCGAGCCTGCAAAAAAAGCTAGAGAAGAAGTCTCATTTCTAGAAGAAAATCTAGAGGAAACCTCCCTGCTTTGCTGTTCCGCTGATCACAGATGAAGATCATGCCTGGAAAAAAGCTTTTTTTCCCAATCCTTGTGCCAATCAGTGGGTGGGATGATATATTTCGTTTGTGTTCACTGGCCTGGGACTGTATTCTAAACTATTATAAAAAATCTGTTATGTTTTAGATCATCTAGGTATTTCTAGTTATATGACCTTAGAGCTCAATGACAAAATAGGATCCATGTGATCAACTCCAAATATTCTAGACACAAGGCTTGCTTTCGTTGTTGGTGCTGCTGATTTTGGTTCTCCCCGATCATACTTTTTTTTTTTTTCCATTTTCTTCCACAATCAACTCAAGATGGACGATTTATGTGTATTCATCTGATAAATCCAGATCATCAAAACCTTAAGCTAATTTCGAAGTTCAGAAATGTTTTGGAACCTTATTGCAACCAAATTATTTTCAGGAGTTTGAGATCCTTCTTAGACATTAATTTTAAAATTTGTGGTAAAAAATCTCTAGGGTTAGCTCTCTTATCTTCTTCAAACATGACAATTTTATGCCATTCTATATCATGGTATGTGTAAAATATATGTATTTTGCGGCAATTCATCTTGTGATTTTTTGTTCAAAAAGTTGTTATGCTACTTGCTAGGCACATTTTCAGAGTTTACCTATAAATTAAGCAGCTCTTGGTGTTAGATTGATGTTTTTTAGCTTATCTGATTTCTGAATTTTCTATACCCTTGGATATTTACTATGTGAACATGTTCTTAGTCTGAAATTTTGTTTTTTTAAACCTTTTTTGCTTTCCAGGTTTCATGTTTTGGCCAACTTTGATGAAGGCAAACGTAGTTGCAGAAGAAAATTAGAAAGACACAACAAAAGAAGGCGGAGAAAGAACAATGATCCAAGCAATATAGTAGAAAAAGAAACAGAAGCTCAAGGAGACCCACTACTAGGTGTTACATGTGATGGTGAACTAGTAAAAGGTTAGTTTCTGAGATTAAAAAAAAAAAACTGGCATTGTGCTAAACTCAAGGATTATAGAACATTTACTCTAGTTTTTCTGCCATCTCAATTAAATAAACTACTGGATGCATGCATTTTCAAAGAATTTCCAGCCCCAAAGAATAGTCTTTACAGTTATGTGATATTTACATACAGGGTGCTGCTAACACAATGCAACTATTCTGCTCATTACCACTTTGTTGATTTTAAGATTAGTTTGTGCATTGATTGATTTGAGCTGTAGAAGAACTATCACTCAACAAAACTGTATGTGTTAATTGATCCATGCACCAAAGTTTAATTTTCATGCTTTGAAGTACCTCACAATTCTGCCAGCTTCTACTTGGTCCAAATTCATCTTGTTAATCAATTTAGACATGTTTGGCAAGCATGTTAGTTTTTGATCAAAATGTGATTCTTGGCACATTACATAAGGAAATCCTTCAATTTGTTTCTGTGATGAATAAGAATTTGCTGTGGAAATACTCTTTATACTGCTATCTAGTATCATGTTGTCATAGGAGCCTTGTGTTCTATTTTGTTTATTCCAATCATCCTTGTTAAAATTGATTGACTAACCACTTACCCAAAAGCCTGAGCTTTTATGAAATGGTCCAATTTATGTTTATATAATGACCATTGCACTTGTCCATGTGGTACCAATAAGCATCACAAATGTTCATGTGAAATCATTTGACACCATAGACACCAATGGTGAATCATATATATATATTGTAAAAAAATCTTGTTGGTTTTATTGTTAGATTACTATAGTTCCTTAAATCTATAGGTTTCTCAATCCCAAGAATAAATTAAGTTTTTGTGCGCGTAGCTCCTAGTCTAGTTCCATGAGTGAATTTGCTAACTAAGCCCATAACAACAACAACAACCACCAAACCTTATCCCATTAGGTGGGCTCGGCTAACTAAGCCCATAAGAGGTCCTATAATCAGAGATATTTGTAGAAGGGATTACCCAAGGAATTAACCATACTCTTTCCCTTTCTCCAAGTCAATTTAGTTTGACAAAATTTCAAACTATTCCATCCTCTCATTAATGATTGGATGAGCTCTCAATCAATTTAATATATTTTATAGTGAAGTTCAACTCGTTCTACCTACTTCCTTGATTTTGTACTTTTATAAATTTCTGCATTGATTATATGTGAACGATTGGTTTCTTAAGAAAAATAGAATTAGCCTTTACTGATACTAATCCAATTCAAGTAATCCGTATTGGTTTCAATTGATTTTGGCAACCATGATCTCTACTCTCCTACAAGTGTAGCTATTTATTCTTCTGCCAAATCAGTTTCATAACACATTTTTTTTCGTGTATTTTACATGTGCAAAACTTGGGTTCTTTCCCTCTCTATGCTCTAGCGTTCGTCCCGCCAAATAATTGATCCATAAGTCTTTTTATCCTGATATAGTTTAGTATTGTTCAAGGATCAACTTAAAATTTGGACAACCTTTTTTTCTTGAATTTTTCCAATGAATTACAGCTGTGCAAAATGATTTATGTAACTCACACTTCCAAACTTTACATTTTCTTTCTTAGGAATGATGACCAGAGATATAGGACTGTAGTTTTATTATTTTCTGTGCTCTTCTTACTTTAGCACAGCATAAATGAGCCATTTATTTGATTGGTTGATTCTGATTTGATGATTTTTCTAGAGACACCACATGTATTAGGGCACAACACAGCTGAGACAGTTTTGAGCAGTAAAACTCAGGATGAGGAGACAGTAGATTCTGAAGATGGGCAGGGTTCTCCCATTGCTTCACTTCCTAGACTTAACAATGATGAGCTTTTAGCTTCTGTTGAAGCTCATAAGGATGAAAGGAATTCACTTTCAAAATCTTCCCCTTCAAGTACATTTTGTGACGAGAAGAGTGCTTATTCATCTAGGGTGAGCTCTTTAATTTTCATCTTCTTATCTGTTCTGTTTTTCTACCGAAGTTTGATCTCAATTTTATTAACAAAGAGTTGATGGTGCTATTTTTTGCTAGTAAGAGAAATGATTTTTATAAGCATTTGGTTTGTGATGCATTACTTGATTGTAGTGCCCTACAGGTCGAATATCATTCAAGCTCTATGATTGGAACCCTGCTGAATTTCCTAGACGGTTGCGCCATCAAGTAAATTTTCAAGTTTATGCAATATTTAATTTTAAAAAGTTTAGTTTTTATAAATGGTAAAATGAGTAAGTCTCTTTTGCAGATATTTCAATGGTTGGCAAATATGCCTGTTGAGCTGGAAGGTTATATTCGACCTGGATGCACTATATTGACTGTATTCATCGCAATGCCAGAGTCCATGTGGGAGAAAGTACGATCCATCGTTTAACAATCTGTATTTCTTAGTAGCTTAAGTTTATTGCAAACGCTTTCTCTTCATTTTAGATGCTTTTAATGCCTTTTAAAATTAAAATTCTGTTTCTATATTTGGGGAACCAAACCACTGTTTTGTATATCCTGCTATCAAAGACTACATTGTCCCCGGAAACTATTGTTTTGTTAACTATGAAGCATTTCTTTGCTGTTGGCTTTACGTTTTTCATATTGAAAGTCTAGTTATTCTGGACCCTATTCAGATGATATGCAAACTGAGATAGTTGCACAAGAAATTCTTGTTGGTACATTTCAGTTTTTACCTGACTGCTTTTCTAACAACTACTGCAAAAAGTTAATTGGTTGTTAGTGATACGATATCCTTGTCAGTAATTGTGTGGTTATGCATGTTTATATGAATTGGATCTGAGTGAGTTGATATACTGCCATCAAACAAAAACTAAATCAATGATTCGTCATTTAGCTAGGGTGAAAATAACAGATGCATTGAAGAGATGAAACTTATCCAACTTGGAAATATAATATTCATTCTATCATGGTGGGTATTCCATTTAGTTTGAACTGTTTCACATACTGCAATTTGGTGTTTTGTATCTGGAACAGCTTCACATACTGTATTTATTTTGCAGTATATGTTTTAATGAATACAACAACAACAACATGATACTGCAAATCATTGGTTACTTTGGAATCTTTGTTACTGGATGCTGCTACAAAATGTTGGTTTATTGTGACCTTTGATACTATTTTAGATATGTGTTGTTCTGTTTGGGGTGGCACAAATGGTTTTTACCGATCGGCCGGAGAAGCAAAACCGGCACTTCACGGGTGCGCATCTCGAGCAGGGCGTCGTCGCCGGATGCTTTAAGTGTCGCCAGAGGCGTCGCTGGCAGCCTTCGGCATTGCCTCAAGCGCTTCAGGCGGCCTGCGGGTGCCAGAGGCGTCGCATTCAGGCGGCCCGTGGGTGCCAGAGGCGTTGCGATGCAACACTTCTGGTGGAGCCAGAAGCATTAGGACACTTCGACGCCACTGGAGGAGTCGTTAGACGTTTCCGGTGTCGTCGGACGCCTTTGGCGCCATCGGAGGCGTCGCAGGCTGGTCGCGAGGTGTACTGTCCAAAATTAATATTCCAAATTAAATAGTTCAAACAATTCCCACCAACATGTGATATTTTAAAGAGACTTTTATAGATCTTAATTAAATTATCCCAATAAAATAAAAAATATATATTTAAAATTTTAATAATATTAATAAATTGTATTAAATAATATTTTGAAATTATTTATAATGTTTTAAAATTTTAAAAAAATTCTAAAAAATGTTTATAAAAATTCTAATAAATCAAATTTATATTCTGATAAAGGGCAGTCCGGTTCACGAAGCTCCCGCCATGCAGGTCCTGGGAAGGATCCATTGTACGCAGCTTTACTGTTTCTAGGATTCAAACCCGCAACCTCTAGGTCACAATGCAACAACTTTATTCTTGGGCCAAGGCTCCCCTTCATCAAATTTATATTCTGATATATTTTTTAATTATTCTGTATTTTTTTTTTACTGTTTTAATGTTTAATTGATATTCTAATATTTTTTTACTATTTTAAATATATTATTTAAATTAATAATTAAATAAATGAGTTGGTAATTTATAATATATAAAATAACATCTTTGTATTAATTTATATAATTATGATTATTTAATCTGGGTATTGGAGAACTATAAAAGTTATCTAAGCGAAATGTTATAATATTTAATGTTTCCATTTGATTCGCGCTTCTCCTTTTAGTATTAGTAATGTTGTATCAATTTTAATTCGAGTTATTAATAGAATAATTTTTTTAAAATTAAATTATATTTAATTATTTTTTCTAACAATATTAAGTTGTTTAATATTGGAGAATTATATAAAATTAATATAAAATTTATTTTTAAATTATACATAATAAATATATTTATCTAAGAATTACTATATATAAATGAAAAATACCGAAACCGTATTGGCACGACACGATACGATACTGAAACCGTATTGTCTGGTCTGAAACCAAAACCTAAGCACGGATTGAGATTTTAAGCTTTGGTAGAAACCTCATTCTCTTGTACAAGTTTTAGACTGAAATACAATAGAAAAACTACAAAATTAACGAAAATTAACTTAACCTAATAACTCTTTGTTGGGTTGATTTCAAAATTGTTGAACAATAGAATGATAGCAATAAGCGTATATAATGAGTAATAGATGTGATTAGATGTCTTTTTTTGAAGTGACTTTGCTTGCTATTTATAGGGTGAGGCTATAGACAATTAATCAACTCAATTGTCCCAATTAGTCAACTGTTCAGTGATGCTCTCTGTAGTGACCATTTCATAAGCACTCAACTCCAATCTATTATTAGTCGTCTGTTGTGCTATTTGTCGACTCAAACATTTTCCACTTGACTCCATTTGATTAGCTTAGTCTTCTGATGAACGTGACTTTAGTCTACTCTGATTCTACTGGACAGCTTCGTGACCAAATCTTAGACGACTATGTCATTAGTTAATGTTTACACCATAAGTCGTCCTAGATAATTTTAGTTTACTGGTTTGCCTTGTAGTTAACTCAAGATAGAATAAAATATTTCTTTTCTCGAGCAACAAGTCGGCATTGAACTACAATATCCATTTGTCTAATCAATCAACTATGATACTAGTACATGTTGATTGAACATTCTCGCTCTAAAACTAAATCATCGACTTTGATCTAGTGTGCATTGATTCTATACTCGAGTTTGTGCCCAAGTAGAAAACTTCTACTCAAAATGTCAAAATTATATTTCTCTCATCTTACATGTCATTGTGTTGAACATGCTCCTTCCCTTGAGACCTCAAAGAGGCCTTCATCCTTGGAGGCCTTCCAGTCCTACTTGATTTGGATCACTTAAGCCAACATCTCTTCAGACATGTAGATGACTTTCGCCATTTGTCCAACTATCAGAGTTCCAGCTCCAGATTTGTTAGGAGTTCATTCTTTCAAGTCTTCTCATTTGCTAAGCACTTGAACTTATCATGTGCTAGAGGATTACTCCTTTGGAACTTGTCATATGTCAAGATCCTGTTAGACTTATTTTGGCTAGAGTTCACTCTTTCGAGATCTTTTATTTGCCAAGTCCTCTAACTTCTATATGGCAAGAGTTCACTCCTCAAGACTTCTTGTCTTCTAGGATTCACTTAGACTTCTTTTGTCAAGAGTTTACTCCTTTGAGATTTCTCATTTGTCAAGATCCACTTATACTTTTACAAAGAGTTTACTCCTCTGAAACTTCTTATATGTCAAGATCTACTTGGACTTTTCATCTAACAAGAGTTCACTTATTTGGGCGTCTCATTTACTGGAAGTTAGTTTTCTAAGACTTATCTACAACTACAATTCTTTTAGGATCTTGCATTTGTACACGAAGTCAACACACTTGATAAACAAAGCATCTCGGTGCACAAAACTTCTGCCAATATGGATCCTGGGGAAGGGTTGATATGGATTTATGGTATGCAACCTTATCCTGCATTACAAGTGGTTGTTTTCATGATTCAAGCCTAGGATCACAAGGTCACATGATAGAATAGTTTTGTCAGAATACAAATAATGTTCACTTAAATATTCTTCTAATAGTTTTGTCAACCAAATCAAAAACAACCCAATCCAATGTAAGTATGACTCCATTAATAGTCTCCCGCTCAAGTTAAGACTCTTTGGGCTGAATTGCTATAATAATGTTTCACTTTTTTATGCTTAGCAAACTCTTTAGGGGCGTTTGGTTGGGGGTTATCGTTGATAACCTTGGTAGGTAATGCAATGATTCCTGGTAATGCAACATCCCCGCCACACCAACCATTAGGGAATGCAACTTGGAATTGGAAAATCTGATTAAAGTTTTCTATGATTCCGCGTTTAACAATAATTTTTTTTTCCAAAATTATCCCCTTAGGTTGTGTGCTCGAGGAGTCGACGACAGCAAGCAGGCGATGCTTGAGGAGCAATGGTAGCCGAGGCTAACCATCGCCTGGACAGAACAACGATGGCCAAGGGCGCACGATTCTCCTTCGAACAATGTCCTATGATGAAACAGGGGCATCTTCATCGATGGGTAGCGACAATGGAGACGACGCTTGCGGTTTGCGAAGAAGGTGGTGTCGGCAGCTTGCGGAGGAGGTAGCCTCGTCGATCACCTCCTAATAATGTCCAATGGAGAAATCATGGAGGAGATGACAATAGGCAGTGACAGCGGAGACGGTGTTGTCGATTTGTGGAGGTGGTGCCTGTGACTTGCAGAGGAGGCGATTCTAGCAGTTTTCGGAGGAGGCGGCACTTGCAATCTCACGGATGAGGAAGTAGTGACGTAGTTGGAATCAACATTGTGAAAAGGAAGAATCAGCACGGAAAATAAAATAAAATATTTAGGTTTTTAATTATATTTTAAACTCTATATAAATTTATTTTAAAATTTTAAAATTATAAATTAATTATAGTTATTTATTATATATATTATCAACTTATTAATTCATATTATTAATATTATTAATTTATTTTATCTTAAAAATTTAATCAAATATCAAATTGAACCAAGGGTAATATAGTAATGTTAAATTAGATTATAACATTATCTAGGATTCAACCAAACAACAATAAATCATGTTTTATTTCTCATAATCTTGATTATATGACCCGGTAATATATTATAAAGCCAAGATTATACATAATAATTTGAACCAAACCTACCCTAACAATTATGACTCATTACCTATCCACATTATTACAGGCCATTAATGTTGATCGTGGAGTGTCCATGAACCATGTAGAGAGATCTTCGGTTAGTCTCCTTTAAATTATAATTGTATATTAATGGCTAGGTCTTACATATGGGAAGGGTTGAACCAGCCCCGGCCAGAGGCAGGCCATGCTGGGCAATTGCCCAGGGTCCAAACTTTTGAAAGGGTCCATATTTTTTAAAAATTCATGTATATATTTGTACAAATTTATTGTGTTGTAGATGAACCCTATAGATTTCATCCGAGTGGTTAAGGCGCCTGGATTGAATCTAGATGTCTCAATTCATTCTATATTAAAAAAAAATAGCTCCGGGGTAAACTAATTAGATATTGTCTTTAGGGTTTAGGGGTTGAGTTATAGTGTTTAAGTTAAAAAAAATTTAAATAAAAAAAAATTAGGTGCTTACAGGGTATATATTTAGGATGTTAATAACATTTTGGGTTTAGGGATTGGATTATAGTGTTCAAGTAAAAAAATTAAAATTTAAAAAATTTAAGTGCTGATGAGGTATAATATATATATTTAGGGTTGAAATTTTAAAATTTTAAATAATTAAAAGAAAAAGAAAATAGATTGAATAGATTAATAATTTTATATATTGAAAAAAGATTTTAAAGAAAATTAAAATTAATAATATTATAGATGAGTTTACCTATAGAAAAATTATTATAAATAATTTTTATTTTATTAAAAAAAAATTTAAGATAAATTTTTATCATTTCTCTCCAGCCCATAGATATTAAGACCGGGGCTGAGCTGAACTGAGCTCTAAGGAAAGAACTGAACACAGTCCCGTTTATCTGGAGGCGGATGAGAGAAAAGTTGGATTGTATAGCAATCAAGATCCTTTCCTCTTCCCTGAGGAATTTTTAGCCTGAGTTGATTGAGATAAGCAGGAAGTCTTAAACCAAACTGGGTGGCTAATGGTGTTTACATGTTGAACTGTCACTTGCTCGAGTCTCATGTTGTCAAGCTGCTGAGTGTTGACCACTCGAGTGCCATGCTAAGTTGCCAAGCTACCAAGTGTCGATTGTTGAGTTGTTTTAATGCTAAAATAAAAATATAGAACTGTCACGTTAACGGTCCCCCACGACTGCCCAACGTCATTAGGAGGAAGTTCAGCAGGAACTCAGGTGAGTAGGACATGAGCGGGAATCGCTCTTAAAAGCCGCGAGATTCTCCAACGAAAATCAACCCCGGATCGCTTTGACCATGCTCTCATGTCTCACCCTGGGGCCGAATTGTCTGATGCCAAGCTGCTGATTGTTTAGCTGCAAAGTTGACGAATTGTTGAGTACCAAGCTGCTGAGTGTTGAGTACAAAGTTATCGAGCTATCGAGTGCCGAGTTATCAAAGTGTTGAGTGCAAGTGGCAAGTTGTCTGTGTTGAGTTGTCGAGTTGAGAAATCAGACTTTAGAGGTTGGCACTTTAATTCGAGGCCTCTAGGTCTTTGATATGTTGACATGAAGTGAGACCACGTAAACATGACATGCTAAGTTTGAGTAGAATCATTATCAAGGGTATCAGTTGTCCTTCAAGTCAAGCCGAGGTGCACGAGTCAATTCGGGCGTTCGGGTCAGCATGCTTGGGCAGAGTTAGAGTTGTACTAATAGTGAGCTCAGAAGAAGAGCTAAGTTCTAATGAGAGCTATGCTGAGTGAGATCAGAGTGCTGAACTGCTTGGTCTCTGAGCAGAGCTGAACTGTGCTCTGATGAATGAACTGAGTGCGTTTGGAGAGAACTGATGAGTCCGGTTGACAAGCTTAATTGACTGAATTCTCAAGCTGCCGAGCTGTTGAGATATCAGGCTGATAATATTCCTGAGAATGTGCTAGTCGAGATGGAGGTTGATATCCCTGATAATGCCATAGTCGAAGGTCAAAAGTAATAATTATAATGTAAGTATTTTTTTTCCTCTAAAATTTTAACATTAATATGTCATATTCTTAGGATCCTCATAACTGCAGTGTTTTTACAGTGAAAAAGAAAGAAAAAAAAAACACAAATGGTAAAGACCACTGAGGGAGGTAGGTCCTCGATTGAATGCTTCACAGCTTCAAGCAGTTCAAACACATAGCACATGCCTCTAAGCCTCTAAAGCCAGCAGTTTAGCATTCCATGCAAAGCAATATAACTTCGCACAACAATGAAAAAAAAAATCCTATTGAATCCTGAAGTAACGTGACG
Source organism: Kaempferia elegans (assembly GCA_037974815.1). NCBI lineage: Eukaryota > Viridiplantae > Streptophyta > Magnoliopsida > Zingiberales > Zingiberaceae > Kaempferia > Kaempferia elegans. The sequence continues at coordinate 4,518,556 of JBBPFQ010000126.1, read as the reverse complement.
ACCTAGATGTCAGCTATCTGATACGAACAGGAGAAAAGGAGCTTACTTTGCAATAAAACTAAATGCTTTAACACTATCTAAGATGTCTAAGTGGAAGAACATATTCCATGGTACATACCTAGACAAGTAAAAACTTGTGCCCATAATGCAGGCAACATAAAGAAACAGCTAAAGGCTTTATATCCACTTCAAGCATCTCCGCTTGAGTCCGGACCAACAGAACCACCATTGACGCTAAAGACACCACCATAAAACCCTATCATTGGCCTGATTTGGCTCTCGGGCTTTGGAGATTTTTGTTGGATTGGTGTTGACAATGGCAAAGGATACCCTCCTTTTTCTCTTCAATTATAGTCTTCCAAAATAATATAAGAAATGAGAGAAGTTTAAGGAGTGAAACACAAAGAATTACATATGAAACCCTAGTATCTTCCATCCAATTCATGAAACAACGGTTACGTCACACAAAACTGAAGTCGTTATATCAAGTCTTTCATGGGCAAGAACACAATGAAGCATTTTGAATTTTACCAGTATTATTGCTAATTGAAGAAGATAAAAGCAAAGCAAATGCCATTGAACTTAGGCAGGCACCATCTCTATCCAAACTAGGACGGATGCAGTAACCTGAAGTCCCAAATGAATCTAAAGTTGAGATATCAAGCTGTAAAAGGAAAATCGAGTAACTTGAGTCTCTACCACACCCACAGGTGAACTATTTAAGTCACAAGGGGAAGATCAAGTGACAGTGATAGGCTTTACCAGACCTATGGATGACCCATCAAGATACGTGGAGTAACGATCTTTGGTCCTCATGAAACTCAAGTCGTGGAAGTCCTTGGTTCTTATGACCTAAAAGAAACCACTTCTTGTACAATGAGCAGAAAATATTCTAAGATGTAAACACCAATCTAACAAACACGAGTAAGGACCTGAAAGAATGGATTTGAGATAAAGTAGGCAAAACCATAGAATTTCTATTCTTGACTTATACCCCTATGAGTTGTTAAACTATATAATACTTGACTGAAGCAAGAGGCACTAAAAGCATGACAACAAGTCAGGCTTTTAGTGCCTCGAGAAGTTCCTTGCTTTTATCAAATTCAGCTATCCTTGTTCTGACGACTTCCAAGACAAGGTTAAGGGCAAAGTCCAGTTGGATGGTGTGGTGCTTATAGAGGCTATCAGTGTTATAAGAGGCATGAGACGTATCGAAACGCAAAGGACTCCCTAAACCCCAAGGCGCACGTCTCTTGAACATGAGATTGATTACTAAACTACTAACACACTCATATATAATATGTCAAATATGATAACTTTTAATATTCCATACACACAAATATCAAACCATTAACTATGAGATACATAATATGACAAGCAAAACAACACTACGATAAAATCAATAAAAGTTTCAATCTTTTAAGTTTCAGCTTTCTAATCTAAACCAACGAAGTTCATCAAAACAAGCATAATAAGTCAAATTAATTATCAAGCTCAATATCATCCGCATTGTATCCTTCTTCTTCTTCTTTATATTCATCTTCTTCAAATTCAATTTCTTCTTCTTCATCTCTAAGTCTAAGAGAAGAGTGTCTCATAGAGGAAGATGTATTTCC
>JBBPFQ010000126.1:4506697-4516840 GCA_037974815.1 Kaempferia elegans | reverse complement strand
TTTGAACTATAAATAAATTTTATGATTTTTCTTTTTTATATAATTTACAAGCAGATTGAATCTAGAGGTCGAGTATAATAATTAAATTTTTCTATGATGAGTTACAAATCTAAAATTTAAGACTTAGATACGATGTGCTATTAAATTTTTTTTAACTTAATAGATAACAAATATAAAAATGGTGGCTCTCAAAATCGACCTCTTCTCTTATTTACCTTAATCATTGTATTTATTTTTTTTATAAACGGCCTGAGCATAATCTGCTCCCGCAACGAAAGGTGGGCTCCACGCACTGTCTGATTTTTGGCAATATTTTTTTTTAATGGAAGTATTGATATTTTTTTTATCAATTTCCCAAAGATGCCCTAAAGTTCTTGTTCCACCGAAAAGTCAGATGTGTCACCTAATGCCTTTCGCACCCCTAAAATTAAGATAAAATAAATAAGTTAATAGAATGCTAAAAATATTTTTAAAATATATATTGTTTAAAATCTTATTTATTAGATAAGTTTAATAGGACAGGAATAATCGATTTTTCCGATTAAATAAAACTACATATGAGGTGGAGATATAGTTCAGAAAAATGATAAAATGCTCTGTCAGAGAGTCCTGCGGAAAGACATGATAAATTCTTGAGGGGTCCACCACTGACTGCTCGCCGACAACTTCTGCCCCGCCGCCTCCTCCTCGTCGTCCTCTGTGCGTTTCCTTCCACACAGGAAGATGAGGGAGATCCTCCACATCCAAGCGGGACAGTGCGGAAACCAGATCGGGTCCAAGTTCTGGGAAGTTATCTGCGATGAGCACGGCATCAGCAGCACCGGGGCGTACGCCGGCGACTCTGATCTGCAGCTGGAGCGCGTCAGCGTCTACTTCAACGAGGCCACCGGACAGAGGTATGTGCCGCGGGCCGTCTTGGTTGACCTCGAGCCTGGCACCATGGACGCCGTCCGCTCCGGGCCCTTCGGCCAGATCTTTCGTCCCGACAACTTCATCTACGGTCAATCCGGCGCTGGGAACAACTGGGCCAAGGGCCACTACACCGAGGGCGCTGAGCTCGTCGACGCCGTGCTCGATGTCGTGCGCGCCGAGGTCGAGAAGTGCGATTGCTTGCAAGGTTCGAAATTCTTACCTCCCCAATTCCCCATGAAAAAAGAGAGGAGAATTTGCAGGAATTCGCGACAGAACATTACTTTTGAAACTAAATTTTCTGGGAATTGCATACGTTCCTTGTCATGCTATTCATCTTTAGTTCTAGTCGCTGTTTTCTTTGCTGATTTTGATTTTTTTTTTTTTTTGGCAATTGGTTCTTACTTTTCGTATGCTAGTATATTGTCATCAAGTATAGTATCTGAGACCTTGAATCTAATATGATTCTATTCTGAGAGTATATAATCAGTTGGATGGGAAGTGCATATCTTGATGCACGCTTATCAATTAAAGCTAGCGTGTGTTTCCTACCTTAGGCTGTTCTTGTTTAATTGCTATAAGGTAATCTCTGTTCCAGGTGTGTTTGGCAGTGTGTAATTGAAAGGGTAAACAACACCACAATGTAAATGCAGACGTGATGTCACTGCCGCTTCTGCATTGTAGCGATTGGCGTTCTACCAAGACCACTATCACTGCGAAGGTCAAATTGAATGAGGTAAGATGCATCTTGCGTTCTTCAGGTTCGTAGTCTTTGTTATTGTTTTTATTATTATTATTTTTGTTTTAGTCAATGCGTTTCTCATTCTTGGGGTGCCCCTTTACATCACGGCTTAGGTTGTTGATGGATCCGCCAACGATGCAGCATCGCCTGAGAACAAGACATAAATATCAACACCAAAAGGGAAGGATGTGAAGGATGAACAATTTTCACCACCTTCATCTCCAATGTCGGAGAAGGCCACAGCTGAGTTTATGTCTCAAGTCATAAACCTAGTGAAGTAAGACAAAGACTTCTACCTCTCTATGTGTTTGTTTATTCGTCTTATAGTATATAAAAACTGACGTCGCTTTACATCATTGTGGTGCAGATTATTGATTCAATGGACATCGCTGAACTGCAGCTGAAGCAAAATAATTGTGAGTTTATCATTTGGAAAAGGAGGCTTTGCCTCAGTCTCAACCAGCACAAGTTGTTATAATGCAACCCCCCTGTGCCTGTTTCATCAGCAGTTCCACAAGCATCTCCTGTCACTTCTCTGCCTTCACCTTCTCCTGCATCACCGACACCTCCTATCCCTGCATCTACTCCTAAGGCTTTAAAGATGTCACATCCTCCACTTGAGAGTCCTATGGCAGGGACATTTTACAGAAGCCCTGGTCCAGGACTGCCTTCTTTTGTTAAGGTGATGCGAGTTTCATCCTTCGTAGATGAAATCTAAGGAGATCACAATTTGCATTTTACTTATATTTTTCACTTCTTTTGTAGATTGGTGATAAAATCAACAAGGGGCAAGTACTCTGCATTATTGAAGCTATGAAGCTGATGAATGAAATTGAAGTAAGCTTCCCTCCTTAAGACAACATGATTTCATATTTTTGTGTGATTATTTTGATCATAAGATCTTCTTGGTAACTTTGCAAAAGTAGAGCATATCCTATTGTTCAATTATATACAAGCTCAATATGCCTGTTGGGTGCTTAAATTGGAAGTTGGAGCTTTTATTTTGGCCTTTTGTTTAAAGTCCAGTTATTTAACATTAAGCTAAAAAAAGAATGCTGATAAATTCAGCTACTAAATGTCTAATTTCAGATCATCGGCTAAAAAAGAAAATCAATGTCTATTGAACTACAACAGTTGCAGTTCTATTTGATATCACAATTACTTTTTCTCATTCAACTATTCCTACCTTATAACTTTTGATTGTTGTTATAATTTGTTGTTTCCTATCTTCAAGAAAGATGTCACATGTATATGAATTTTTAATCTTATTCATTAGAGGGATGACAATTGAATCTTGACATGCGACCCAAATTACTCCATTATCTCCAAGAATAGCATGCTAACCTAGTATGCTAGATTTGGGAGTGCACCTTGAACGGAGTTTTAAGATTTGAAATTCATAATAATGTTTCAAAATCTTATTAAAACTCTAGCAATATGTTTTTGCCATAAGGGCTATAGCATAATTTGCAATGTGTCAATTTATTCCACTTCTCAAATATATGATTACTGGGTTCGGTTTAACAAGTTGGCATTTTTGAGACCATTTGCCTCTAGAAAAATCAATTACTTCTTTTGTTGTAATATTGTTATTTAGCTCAACTTCATCATATGGCTTTATTCAATGTAACTCAATCGGGATTGATTGAGGAATTAGTTAGTCTAGACGCTTGCTCTGACTTCAACCAGTCCAAACCTGTTGAATTGACCTAAATATAATAAAAGACAGTCCAGTGCACGAAGCTCCCGCCATGCGGGGTCCCGGGGAAGGATCCATTGTACGCAACCTTACCCTGTCTTTTTGCAAGAGGTTGTTTCTAGGATTCAAACCTGTGACCTCTATGTCACAAGGCAACAACTTTACCTTGGGTCAAAGCTCCCCTTCAATTGACCTAAATATAATACGAAATAAAATAAAAATAAAAGTGAAAGTTGGATCGTTCATTCTGGATCATTAAGATTTGAAATTGATTGTTAATTGAGTTTGTCTGGTCTGCACTTTTCTATGTTTGAGGCTTAATTAAGTCCAAATTAAGAATTGATTAGCCGATCGATTGCTTAGTATGAGTTTGATTTTTAAAAATTAAAAATCCTAACTTCACTCACTAAAAAGTATGTTGAGTTCAACTTTGGTTGCATGACAACTTAGTCTATAACATTTGTTTCCATTAGGTAAGTGTTTTTACATAATTCCATTCCCAACTCTCTCCCTTCAGTGTTTTACTGGGGTTACATTTTCTGTACTTTTCTCATGGGTCTGATTTTATTGAGGCTCCAGTCAGCTTAAACAAGATCTGATTTCTATTTTTCATTACCAATGCAACTTTTCGGCATATTTGAGGTTCCTAGGATTTTAAAAGGATTAATTAGATAAATGGTTCCTTAACTATCAACCATATCAGATATAAGTCAAAAAAATTGTTCCAATTAGGTGATTGAACCTTTGTAGATTCTGTTCTTGCAAATCTGTTAGATTTACACTAGTGGTGGCTTATTTGTTTGCGATTGATTAACCATCTATATCATGCTCTCATTGTCAACACTTATAAAATAAGTTGAAATGGGCATGATGTGACAATAATGAGGATGTTAACTAGAATGATCATATTGACATAGACTTGACAGAGAGTCAACTTCTGTGTCAACAGTCAGTCACTTGCCATTAAGTAATTCCAACGATAGACCAGACTTGAATACTTTTGGTAGTTTACTAAGAAAATTTGAAAATCAAGGTTTGGAACTCTTTGGAATCTAAGTTATGATTTAGGAGCCATTTATGTAACTGTTAGGGAGATGTGTGTGAATATTCAAGGAGTAAAGGATTATTTGCTATTAGGGCTTCCACATTGGTGGAATTTATTGGGTAGTATAACACTCAATTGGTGTTAAAGCCAATAAGAGTGAGGGTTATAACACCCACAGAACTGAACGAGTTCAAATTTTTTTTTATAAAAAAAAAATCTCTGGTGTGTGAGGGTGGACCATGCAAGGCTGGCTTGCCCCACATGGTTCAAAGCAACGAGTTGGAAGGTGCCCTCCCATCTCATTTTTTTTAATTAAAAAAATCCAAAATTATAAAATTAAAAATTAAAAACCAACTGAACAAAATTAAATTGATGGTATTCTATTACCAAACTATTTTTGATGAGGTTAAATAAAAAAATTAAACGCTAATTAATGTCTAGTTTTTAACGACTATTTTAATTTTAAAAAAAACAAATTTTCATCTATAAATACTCATAAAATAAGAAAAAAATATTTTAAGTAAAAATATATTTTAAAATAATATTATTATTTATTTTAAATAATAATCATTTAAATTGTGTAAATAAAATTGAAATTGTATTTATTTAATATAAAATAAGAATAAAGATGAATGCGCGGACAGTTGGACCCACAAATAATAACTGTTAATGTTAAAATGAATGTGAGAATGAAAGTGTTAGGCATCCACATTGGTGGTTGTTATAACACTCACCACCTCGTCAAAAAACATGCAGTCTACATGTCACATACACATTATATTAAATGGGGCAACTTGGGATCATACGAGGAATAATTTCTCTAACAGTAACCAACCCTTTCTAAAACCACCTTACTAAATGGTCTTTAGAAAGAAAAAGAAAAATAATGGTGTATTTACCACAGACCTTTCTTTGTTCTATTTCAATAAAAAAATTAGTTTTTAAGGTTGCCTACAATGGAATGAATAGGTGATAGAGGTGACAACTGATTGATTTTCGGTATTTGGTTTCTCTTGAAATGATAATAATTGTAGAATATGTGGCTCATTGTTATTTGCTGAGGCATAATCATATGCCGCTTTTGAGAAACATAATTGCTCATCGGCAAGTACAACTTCTACAACGTGCAACTCTATCATTGTTGTCAGCATATCAGTTTGTTTTCGCAGATATTGTTTGATCATGGGAGATGGATCTTAAGGTGTTTTTGTATTGATAAACGTACTTTATTGTTGGAATTAGATAAAATATATTGACTGGACATTATGCTTAGAGCTCTTTTATGATAGTGTGCTTCTGTCCATAGTGAGTGTTAAGAACTAATATTTTCTCATTAATGTTTTTTTTCCTTGCACATTTGTTTTCTTATAAATTCTGTCACTTATTTGAGGGGTTTAAAAACATCTGCCGATGAGAAACACTTAGATTGTTAATTGTCTTCTGCTTCAAGTTGCATAAGAAGCTTGTTAAAATTTTCTTGCTGTATTATTGTGTATCTAGATGGCCGTTTTGTTTAACATGTTCTTCACTATATAATAATGACGTGTCTTTGACCAGAGTCAAATTTTTAATCTCTTGAAGTGCTGTGTTTCATGAATCAACATCATGTTACATTTCTCCTCCTAAACTATGCCCTTACAATATGAATCTGAGTTTTTTTTGTTCAGGCTGATCGGGCTGGAACAATTGTTGAAATATTGATTGAAGATGGCAAACCCGTGGGTTTAGAACAGATTATTTACTTTCTGGTTCATTATTTTAAATTAAATCCATATATGTGCTTGCTGTTAGATTTCCAGGATATTTTTATGCAGCCAATATTTGTAATTGAACCTTAAGCTGCATCATACCTGGCTATGGTAGCTCAAATCAGTTTTTGTCGTTTTAGTTTCTTCCTGTGCTGGTAACAGGTAACTTTGCTGAGATGGTGATACTTGATCGAGTGCTTTAGCCTTTAGTCACAAAAATGTTTTTACCCTTCAAAAGGCAATAAATAATCATGTTATCTTTGTTACAAGTTAACATCAAATTAACCTTTGAGACTTTGGAATTGAGCCATATCCACTATCTTTTTTAAATGTTTTTTTTTACTAATTTTTATTGTAGCAACCCATTTGAATGTTAATCTGAGTTTGCTTGGGAGTTTTTATGGTTGATTGTGTTTGTCTTGTGTAGATGTTATCCAGCAAAAACATCGTGGTTGAGAAAAATCAGAATAAAGCGCATGCTCATAGACCAAGAAATTTGATAAAAAATTATTATTTGCGGAAAACAGGCCCAAAGGAACAACCTAGGATTACAATTAAGATAGTTAATAGATGTTGATACTTATATAGTTGTACTTTAATGTTAACAATTAGGGCTCAGTTTGCTATGTGCTCAAATGCTCCAATCTTGCAACAATGAGATTTGGGTTCATCTCCTTTTTCTCCCCTAATAGGTGTTGATATTTATATAGTTGTACTTTAATGTTAACAATTAGAGATCAGTTTGCTATGTGCTCAATGCTTCAATCTTGCAACAATGAGATTAGGGTTCATCTCCTTTTTCTGCCCTTCTCCCTCCACTTCTTCACCTTGGAGAGATGAATGAGTTAGGCTCGCCATGCTTGCATTTCTTACCCATTCACTTGTCATGTTGTGTTGACACAGGTATGAGCGGGAGAAATCAGGAGAACAAAGTAACATAGATGTGATGTAATGTGTGATTTTTTTTTATTAATTTATCTTGTTATTTATTTTAGTGTTTTTATCGTCCTACTTTGGATAATTTTAATTGAAGAAGATACTTCAGTATTTGTCCACTTAGGTACAGTTTTGTTATTAGATAATAAATTTATGATATTAGTGATCTGTAAGTACCAGTGCAGTAGTAGTTTGTCACTGAAGATATAATGAAGATGGTATTTTAGTCCAATCACAAACACTCTACATAGGAAATCAAATCCACAGAACCTAAGGTGGATGAAAAACATGGCTGAATTTATAATTTTCCTTGATTCTTAAATATCTTGACGACAAATCCACTCTGATTTGATTGGCAAAATGTCACTTCAAATGCACACTCATCTCCCACTTCAAATGTCACTGCAAGTATCTTATTCTTGAATTGATAGAGGATGCCAACTCTTTAACATGTTCTTATGTCATTGTGGGGGTCGGGTTTCATTTTATTTGAGATTTTCTTCTCTTATCCTGATTGGGTAGTTGTCCAATCGTTTGTGGCCATGCTGGATTATAGATGAGGAGTTGGATTTTTGCTAGCGACTGTTCTGTAGGGAATGGGATTGTGATAGCAAACCATTGAAGGGACTCCATTGGCACCCATATCCCAGTGACTACTAATTATTGTACCCAATTTGTGTGCTCACTATTCAACTTTGTTTCAGGAATCAAATTGAACTAAGAAGACGACTCATTGCTACTGGATCCATCCTTTTTGTTCGAACTATCATTGTTGACCGTCGTAAAAACATTGTGGTGGGTCATGAAGGTACCTCTTTATCACATGAGTTTAGAGTCATTGTGATTTCTAATAGAATTAGATTAATCATCTCCGGTGACATCTAATAGAAAAGATAAAACCATTTAGAGTAGAATTTAAGATTAATTTAAAATGAAAATGACCTGCCATTAAAATAGAATATAGAACTGAACGATGAAAAATCTCAATCTAGTCGAAGTGAAAAGGAATGAGACTGCAATCAAATTAGAAGCCTAAAGTGCAATATATACTTGGCATATAACAAGCAGATCGTTCCCCGATCATTTTAGGTTCTGTGATTATGTCTGGAAGAACTCAACCAGGGCACATCGAGAAGTTAGATCCCAAATGGGAAAGTCCATATTGAGTATAGAGTTGTAAACAAATCAAGCTGAGGCAAATTATATAGTGTTCAAGCTTATTTGATAAGATAACAATATCAAATCGAGTTTAAAATGAACAAGTTTTTGAAATGATTATTCAAACTTAGTTTCGTTTCTTTTTTATAAGCTTGAGTTTGATTCAAACTTAACTTGAACTTGGTTTAAACTTAGCTTGAGCTTGGTTCGTTTAGATGTTATCGATATCTCAATTCAAGTTTGTATGATTGTTTGAAATTTTTTTTTTAAGCTTGCTTGGTTGGTTATTGAACTTGATAATACACATTTTTTATTCATTTTAAAACTTTATTTGTTTACTTAGCATGTTGATTAGAGTTTTATTAATGAACATGATTCACGAATGCTAACGAGTTGAACACATATGTGTTCAAGTTTGTTTATTTAGTCTAACGAGTTGGTTGTTCAAGTGTGGTTATTGAATTATTCTTATATATATTGAACGAATATAAATAAATTCTTATTAAGCTAAACATTAAACTTATGAATGTTTGACTTATTTACCGTCATAATTGAGTAGTCCATAAGGCTCGTTTACGGCCGTAATTGAGTAGTCCATAAGTTCAACATAGTGCTTATCGCCTACAACACGATGGGGGTAAGGAGTTACCAAGGCCTTGGAACACTTTCCATTTGCAGTCATACTACCAGTAACAGATGACAGTAGCACTTCCGTCTGTTGTTTTTAGTGTAATTTTTTCTCGATGATAATAAAGTCATGGGCATGGTACGGGTTGCTTGGTACCCTTTGCTCAACCTCCCACTTCCAGATCTAGGCTATGTCTTGGATTGAGTATACGATTCTCCTTTTGATTCCAGAGATAGGCTCAATCTCCCCCTCCCAAACCTAGGTTAGGACTTGGACTGAGTATGATTCTCCCTTATAGTTAAGAGATCGACTTGGCCTCCCTCTCCTAGACTTAGGTCAGGCCTTAGATTGAGTTTACAATTCTCCCTTTCGATTAAGGAATCAACTCGGTCTTCCTTTGTTAAACTTAGGTTAGGTCTTAGATCGAGTATGCAATTTTCCCTTTCGGATATAGCAATGATATGCATAGAGAAAATTTTCAGAGAAAAGCTCAGGGATAGATATAAATTTATGGTCTATCATTTTTACTTTTTGTGGGGTCATCACTTTATGTGTCTATCCCTGAGATTTTTACTGAGATTTTTTTCCCGTGCATATCATTTTTCTTTAAGGATAAGGGATTGACTCAACCTCCCTCTCCCAAACCTAAGTTAAGTCTCGGGTCGAGTATACAATTCTCGGCCTAGGCTGGGCCTTAGGGCGTGTGTACATCTCCTTATGTAAGGCTAAGATATAACATCGCCTGGGTCATTAAGCGGCTAGTGATATACTATGAAGAAAAACAGACCAAGGCAAGGAGAAAGCAGATTCAAGGTTTGCACAAAAGATAGTTTTACATCAAAAAGGAGACATACAAAATAAGCTTAGTTAGGATGGGGGAGGTGATGGCTGCAAATCGAACAGTTCGAGGGAAGGTGTCCAACACTTTATAGGGATCCAAGAAATCATCTTGGACACCAGCGGATGGATAACCTTGTGTCCAAAACTGTTACACTACTCCAACGAAGCCCTGCAAAAGATATAGAGGAAAGAAAATGTGCTGCTGAAAGATAATGTAATTATATATAATGTTGATTTTTTAAAATCAATTCCATAATAGTTATGCATGTAAAAGATAGAGGAAAGAGAAGAAAGGTTATATACATAAGAGAGAAGAAAAAAAAAGGAAAAATGAAATTTCACGGGTAAAATAGAAAAAAGATCCACCTTTTGAGCATTTTTAAAATTTGAGACGTCTTTGAGCAATTGTCTGTCCACACTTCAAGAGAAAATATATAT
>JBBPFQ010000126.1:4421057-4431087 GCA_037974815.1 Kaempferia elegans | reverse complement strand
ACAAAAATAGACATTGCTGAATTAATAACTTTGTATTATTTATTTACAGTCAAATTTGACGAATATGAATCGTGGAGATATATGTGATAATACTAAATGTAAGTTGCTTCATTGATCTACTGATGATTGTAGTGTTCCCATAAAGTACAACTGCTTCTGTTCACCTAATTGTAATTTCTACAGGTAAGAAAGGGACAATTGATGGCCAAGGTGATTTGTGATGGAATATGTGGAGACAAAGGTAGATAAGAAAAAAGAGTGGGGTACATTTGAAAATGGTTAGTGGGTAAGACAAATGTAAAGAGTTGGAGCGTAATGAAAGTTTAATTGTTGTTATGTAATAGCTTGTTTGTGGAGATTTTGTATCTTGTTTTGACTCTTTAGACCTTCTATTATGGTTTAATGAAAAATAATTACTTTAATTAATTTTGTGTGAATTAGACTTAAATTTGTACTAAATTCATTGTAAAAATTTGATATATTATTTTTATTAATAACCCTAAATTTTATTCATTGGTAAGCCTTTCGAAGCCCCAACGGACGAGAAGGTGAAGTATCTCCGACATCGGTATTGGACCGAGGATCAACGAGACCAATCGAAGGCCAACAAGAAGGTAATTGGTATTTTGATCAATACATTGTCCTCTAATGTTTTGTCTAGTGTAGGTGAGTACACTAGTGCAAGTGATCTTTGGAAGAAGATCACTGCATTTCATGAGAGTCCTACACAATGACAAGAAGTGGAGGAACCAAAGGAGATAGGCTCATCGGTTCAAGAGGAGGACAAATTGGAAGTTGACACGGAGTCAACATCCAATGAAGATGATGAGGTATTGGAGTCCACATCTTCGAAGGAGGAAGAAGTGGAAGCGTCAAGGTCATCAAGAAAGGAGGAGATGGAGCCATCTACATCTTCAAGGGAGGAAGATGGGGAGATGCAAACGTCATTGAGGAAAGAAGAGGAGGAAAGTCAACCCTCAACCTCAAGTACCAAGAAGAGCTTGAAGGCTCATATCAAGTGTTTTGGATGTGGTAAGATGGGACACTACAAGAGCAAGTATCCATTGCTCAAAAAGGTAAAGGAGGTAAACCCTAAGCTCAAGTCAATTTTGTTTGAGACTAATATGAGTTGTAGGGTGAAGAAGGATAAGAAGCACATTAGGTGATTTACATGTGGAGTGCTTGGTCACTACCACACCAAGTGCCCAAGGGGAAGGGAGCTCACGAAGTTGGATCATCTAAGGGCATGGGAGAAGAAGAAGATGATGAGGAGCTCACATCAAGGGGGAGCTTCTAAGGTAAAAGGGAAGGTATTTCCTAACCAGGGCCGACCCAAGGCATAAGCCATTAAGGCCTATGCCTAGGGCCCCAATTTTATTAGGGCCCATTATCACTAAAAATATTTTAATAAATTTAATAATTAAAATCCCAATACTGACGTTAATTATATTCTTGATTGCCTTTTAACGCTTTTATTTCCAAGATATATCTCCTTCCAAATTTCCAAGATAAATGAATTAATTCTCCCAATGACAACCCGAGCATTTATTAATTTCTAAATTTCCAATGTACGTCTCAACTCCCAACGCCAGCCAACGGCATATTAAAATCTCTCATTAATAATTAATTTTCTATTAATTATAAATATTTTATTATCATATATTTCTATATAAACTAAACATACTTATCTCATATCTCTTATTTATTCTCTTGCAAATTCTATCCAAACTAAAATTACAGTTCAAAATTCTCCTACAATTTCGTTCTCCTCATCTGTGATTCTGTGGAAAACTTCCTGCATCTCCTGGTAATATTTTTTCCATTTTTTTTCAAAATCATAAAATGTTATTTTTTTTCCCTTTATGAATAATAAATTATAGAATATAGATGCAATAGACTCAAATAATTGGAATAAGTAGATTATTTGCAATTGTTTGATTTTTTTTCTATTATTATTTTTTTCGATGTAACTGTGTAAGCAAATTACTTCCATAAAAATTTAATTTATGTACTTAAAAAATTATAAAACATGATTCATAAATTTTTCTTATTTGATATCTCTTATTTATGTTCAACAATGTCTCAAGAAAGATTAAATAATCTAGCAATTTTATCAATTGAAAAAATTTATTATCAAAACTGGAATATAAAGATTTAATTAATAATTTTGCATCTCAAAAAGCTATAAAGCTAAATTTTATATAAAAATCTATTTTAAATTATTTTTTTTAAAAAAAATTAAACCCACCATTATCGGTCCCAGGTCCGAATGAAAAAGGGTGAGGAAAAATTTTATTTTTTAAAAAAAATTATTAAGGGCATAATTTTTTTATTTTTTTTACCTAGAGCCTCCTCGAACCTTGAGACGGCTCATGACCCAACATCATTAATAGTTCAAGTTGTAGGGATCTTGTGCATAAAACATTAACATGCGCAGCGAAAAATCGATCCTTCTAGAGATCCATGCAAATACATAATACTTCATTCTTGCTATTCTATCTAGTAAAGTGGTTACCTTTGTTGCGTGAACCAGTACTTCCGATAGCAATTTCGATTCTTCGACAGATCTCAACGCGATTAGAACATCCTCGTCTCTACAGTATCCACACGAACATGTTTTCATCTGTTTCACAAAACTCACTATTTTGAGAAGAAACAACTTCGAGGTGCTAGCCTCTTATATGTTTTCGATCAAGAGTGAAAGAAGAGGAGGAAAAGGAAATCTCATCTTTTTTTTTCAAAATGTCTTGCAAAGGCCATTTATTGAATCCAATGTATTATGCATGCTCCATTAATCTCTATTAATGGAAATTAATCTTCTTTAGTGGGTTGGATGATAATATATATTGGATTAACCATTAATCTAATAATCATTAACTCAATAAGTCAATGAGTCTAACTTAGTAATTTAATAAATCTAATTCGAATTCATTTGAATCTAACTCAATGAATCTAATTCGGATTAGATTTAATTTTTAAACTAACATGTTCTTTGTGTATGACCCAATAGGTTCTCGTAATATTGGTAATGTATCCAAATTAACATTTTAGATACATAAGCAATGAGTGATATCTGACAATACATCATTGCTACCCAAGTGGCGAGAATGTCAAAATCCGACCTAAATTTTTCGTATTTATTATCTTGTATGACTTGGTCCTTTTATCCATGATATTTAAATTGATCAATAAGGCATAAACCGTGTAATTCTCTTATCAATTTTTGTGCTTCTTGATCCCTAAGTAGACACACTCAACCAAATAACCTCAATATCTCATATTAACTAATTTGAATATGACCATGGATTCTTGTGTCCTACTTAATCAAGAGGTGATATCACTTTTGTAATATGTAAGGGATAAATCTCATCTACATCATTATATCCCTCCGCATAACTTATTGCATACTATAAACTTTATAGTCCACCCTATTATGGGTAACGTTTGTCAATACCAAAGTACACTACTCTTTAGGTAAGAAATCGTAGTGACTTCAAGTCTAAGGACTATTTATATCAATAATTACTATGAAAATGTTTATAATACTCATATAACGATCCATGAAATATTTTCATGACGGATCAATTCAGTACATATGTTTTAATATATATTAATGTGTCAACTTGATATCTCATATTCATGACTTGTGAGATTAAGTCATCAATTAACCTATATAGTCTTAATATATTAATATTATTCTTGTATATTAATGCTTAAATAGAAATAATTAACAATAATATCTTTTATAAGCTCTCATTATCAATTCAACTAATTGATATATTGTAAACTATAACCTACTACTTATGACATTATCATACTTATTCATCAAATAGTAACTTTATCTTTTATTAATGAAATATAATACAATAAATCTCTTGATTAACTCCGAGCTAATACTAAAGCATCACGGACGTATAATATGCCCAATAAAAAAATTGGATTCTCATTGTACCTATCTCTTATATCTTTATAATGCAGAGATGCCCTAAACTCAAAGAATATTTTGATTTAAAATACATTTAACAAAAATAAAAGGGTAAAAATCAAGAAGATACTTTTTGTACAAAAGCGTCCCCTTAAATATTTTTAATTAAAAGGCCACCCCACTCTCTCCCTATAATATGATACAACCATCCTCCAGCATTATTTCCATAATTATCCTGTCTTCTGTATCTCTTGCCTAATTCCTGAAAATAGTTAGTTCTTACATATATTGGGCGATAGAAATCAATTTAGACAATTTTAATAGAAGTGGCTTGCTGTTGAACAAAAGTATTCTACGAGAAAAAAAGATCGGTCTATCATAATTAATCGGACCAAATCCGATCACTCGGATTATCATTTTTTTTTGGACAAACTTCACCATCAGATGCTGAAAATTTTCGATGGCTTGTAGCAGACAAGCCTGATACAAGTCTTATTGCAATGCAGAAGTGACAGTAACTACACATATATATCAGTTTCACGCAAAATCTACTCTTATAATCCACTGGTTTTTAAATTCAAAAATGACAATTATGTAAAAAATAAAACTCATGCATTGAAATTTCAATACATCGAGAGTTTACACGGATATCCAAAAGCAAACCAGAATATTTTATAAAAACTGTATCGCCCAATCACAAATAAAGCTTTTTTTATTTTAACAGTTTCTGTCGAAATTTAGAGATAAATCTCTTTTCCCAAAATCAAAGGGACAAATCGTTAACTGGAAACATACAATGAGCGTTGGCCTGTGTATTATCAGCAAACTCAAACTAACATGGACAACATTTCATGCATTCCAACCCGACAATCATGTAAATTTAGCATTCTTTACCATGAATCAACAAATATCATAAATATCTTTCATTGACATGTTCCAATGCGATTATATCAGTTAGGCATCATATAAGCACACCTACATTTAACTGCTTGTTTTGAATCAGGAAAGACATTCAAAAAGGTTTCCAGTTTCCTGTGTCTAGCATCAGGACCATAAATTAATTTGGGCAAAACTTTGCATAAGTTGGTTTTATCTTCCGAAAACATTGGCCTTACCAAGCCCTTCGCCCACTTAATGGGATAGAATTAGACCCAGATATGAGAGGGCGATTTCCAAAGCCACGTCCTCTTGACCGGAAATTCCGTCCAGAACCTAAAATCAGCAAGTGAACAATCAGCATGAAATATTGATCTTCTATATCTTAGCTGTAGAAAAGCTAAAAGCATGCATACCTCCAGTGACACCACTACTTGACCGGGCCAAGGAGGCCAGTGCTGGACTGACAATCTGACCAGCATCCTGTAGTATTTTAACAAGCTCCCTTGCAAATCTTGCACTTGCCTGAGTGAAGAAGGTATATGCCATCCCTTTGGCACCAGCTCTACCAGTGCGTCCAATCCTATGAACATAGTCCTCAAGATTCACTGGGAAGTCATAATTGATGACACATTTTATATCCTTAACATCTGCAACAATGTGAAAACATATCAGATATAATGGCGAGTACAAGAATCATCCTTTGAGATGAGCCTTTTCTGCAAGTGTCTGTTATCACGGTCCTGGGGTCTATCGACTCTAAATCAGATAGGAAAATTTTAAAGCAGAACTGCACAGCTATCCTCAAAGTTATTACTATAGACATTTTGCTTCATGGGGTCGTCGACTGGGCTGCATAACAAAATTAACCAGTTTCACGCTGTAGAAGGGTTGGTGACAATATCAGCCATGATATCTCAGACAGCAGTGCAGTACAATGCACGAGTAAGAAATATTGGCAAATTATCCTACACTTACCATGTTTTCAAAAAAAAACCGAGGCTACTATCAGCACCCATTTCCCAGATAATGAGAATCCTTCTAGCAAAGAACTAGAGCCAGTTTAAAACCTCATCCCAACAAACATTGACTGAAATGAAGCGGTGCCCAGACAAGTATCTGACAAGATGCCCAACTAACATTGGCTGAAATGAAGAGGTACCAGGTAAAGGTATTTTAAGAGCATTGAAAATGCCCTAGAAGAGTGGTATAGCAACTGTCAGATACCAGTGACGGTTAGCACATATGAACAAGAACCAGGGATTAACATTTCTAAGGATCATTTTGAATTTGGTAAGTCAAATTAAAGTAAAATAAATTTAAAAGTGTATACGAACAATGAGAAAATAATATGTTGACCAGCAAGAAAAAAGAGAAGCAGAAGCATTGTATTATCTTTGCTAAAGGGGACTTCTCTTTTAGCAAAGGAACTATGCTGATGGGACTTGTAAAAATGCTTGTGCCAACTATCAAGCAGGGCACAACTAATGTGTCTGCATACAATTAGGTACTTAAGCATTAATTGCTAAGGTCGAAGTAATGTACTTTGGCTTGCAAGGGAAGTTCAGGGTAGCACCAATCCTAGTGAACATTAGTGTCATCTACAAAAGTCAGTTTCCTAATGATTCTTCTTTAAGAACATCTGCAGCTTCAAGTAGCCAAATCAAATTTTCTATTGTTGATGGTAAAATTTTAACAAATTCTTGGCATAATGATACACGAGAGAGAGGTCCTACATTCCCTGGTGGTACTGGCATGCTTACACTCAGATGAGGTAAACAAAGAACAGATGTGCTACCTTTGACAGAAGGCACCTCTTCAGACACCAACCCAAATTATCAGTTCAATTTATGAGAAACTGGTCAACAGCCCAACGACTTCCGATCAGCTTGACGTAAGTGAGTGACAAACTAAGAGGGCCTTAACAAAGTGGTCCTACCAAGGCCACGAGCAGCTACATCAGTGGCAGTCATTATAGGACTTCTGCCACTTTTAAACTCTGCGAGAACCCAGTCTCTTTCAGCTTGATCTTTATCACCATGAATAGATAGTGCAGGCCATCCATCCATCCGGAGCTGCCTAGTGACTTGGTCACAGCCTTTTTTCGTCTCAAGAAAAACCAGGATCTTGCTCCCATCCATTAATTCACTCAGAAGCTTAATCAGCCTACAATAGGTACAGGTGCAAAGCATAAAAACTACTATGTTGCACATAGTTGCTACAAAATTGACAGCAAATTGTTGCCAATAATAAATTTACCTTGGATACTTCTCATGTTCCAAAATGACTTCAATAATTTGGTTTATTGACTGATTAGCTTTCAGATCGGGAGATCCTATTATTATCTAAGAAGTTATGTTACTTGTTAGTCATTTCAAATATCTCAAACACTGTTATAACATATCAGCTAACATCCACAAGAGTATGCACACCTTATAAGGGTTCTGTAAAAATTGTCGGGCTAAAGCCTCTACTTCCCTTGGCCATGTGGCACTCCAATATAATGTTTGCCTGTCTGGCCGAATCTGTCATGCAGTTCCATTTTCACTTTGTCAATTTACAAGCACAAATATCTTCAAATCAGAGAAATAAAAAATCAGCAAATGTGCAGCGGCTATTATGTTATACAATATGAAAGAGACAAGAAATGAAAACTGACAAAGTTATCAAACAAATAGATGTAGTTGGAACAGACAGTTTAGGATAATGTGCCATCTGCAACATTAGATTATTAATAGATTCATCCATATTGTGGAGAAAATAAAACATCAAGTCATACAAATTCAAATTTCAGTTGCACAAAATCATGAAAAAATTAAAAGCATATCGAACCACTCGTAATAGGTGTTCTTAAGTCAAACAACATAAAAACATTCACTTTAGGTCCATGTGCTTCAGGGCCATATTTCTGTGCAGTTGCTACTAGCTGAATTAACAAAAAAACAACCAGCATGAATGCATGCATGTTAAAATGAAAGATCTTGTTAAATTTTTATAATCAATGGCAGCCAGCACAGCTTCATATATCTATTAATTGTTTGGCAGGTTGAAAATGATAACAAATCATTAGCCAACCTGCAAATGATTCCATAGGTCATACTAGATGATTGAGAGAGGGAAAACAAAACAAGATAAATTGCTCATGAATATCAGTTGGTAATGATATATAGTTTTCATGGCTTGAAGATCAGGCGTTACAGTCGATATTTTGCTCAATAAATAAGACATTCACAAGGATAAAGATACTGTCGATATCTTTACAAATATAAATTAATTAGCATGAAATAAACCATACTTGAGAGATAATTTTCCTTATCTGAGGTTCAAATCCCATATCCAACATGCGATCTGCTTCATCCAATACGAGGTATGT
This sequence comes from Kaempferia elegans, assembly GCA_037974815.1. Classification (NCBI taxonomy): domain Eukaryota; kingdom Viridiplantae; phylum Streptophyta; class Magnoliopsida; order Zingiberales; family Zingiberaceae; genus Kaempferia; species Kaempferia elegans. The sequence goes on along the minus strand of JBBPFQ010000126.1, from coordinate 4,422,913 downwards.
TACTCTTTGAAGGTTTGTATGGCATGCTTCCAACATATCAATTAGTCGACCAGGTGTCGCAATGACAATTTCAACACCTGAGAAAACAGTAAATTAACTGCATATACAAGACTATGGTTGGAATATTTGGGATACCTAGTAATTGACCGAAATGGCCAAGTAAAAAAATGAACTGCAGTCTAGAAATCAACCTGTCTTGAGATCACGAATCTGTGGTCCTTTAGGTGCCCCACCATAGATGCATGTGCTTCTAACATTTGCATGTGATCCAAATTTCACTGACTCTTCTTGTATCTGAACAGCTAATTCTCTTGTAGGTGCAAGGACCAAGACAATTGGACCCTCGCCATAAGCTAGAAATCATGGTTAAAATGAAGAATTAAATGTGATGCTTGAATATGCGACACATTAAAAAACACAGACAGAATTATTCAGTTTTCCTTCATTTTGACTAACCCAAACGAGGTTGAGAATTAACATGGATCAGTGCTGGCAGCAAATATGCAAGTGTCTTTCCCGAACCAGTTTCCGCAATACCAATCAAGTCCCTGCCCTTCAAAGCCATAGGCCACCCTTGCGCTTGAATAGGTGTTGGTTCACTGAAGCCACATTTCTCTATAGCTTGGAGAATGTTAACTGTCAAAGTAAAGTAAAGAAAATGACAAGAAAGAAGATCAAAGTAGGAAACACCAGTCACATTTAAAATTGAGGTGATTGAAAGCTATTTTAGTGATTACCAAACCTAAGAGAATATTGACTAAAAAATTATTTCAAAACTAAGAAAATGTTTTGCAGCTAGGCAGAACACCTATTGTAAGTTGAAAAGTAATTACAACTTGACTTGAGATAAATTGGCTAGTAGGAAAATAATTTAAAAGGTAAACTGGCCTGTAATTGAAACAATATAAATCACCAATCAATAAAATGTCGGGATGCGTAGGTCGGCATGGGTGAAGTTTACTATTCTGCAGCAGCCTCAGAGATTGCGTAGGCCAAGTGTGGCTACAGACTCGAGGTGGTAGGCCACTGTGAACGCACTTTTGTTCCTTTTCCTTTCTTCTTCTTCCCCTATTTCCATTTTTTCCTTTTTTATTTTTTTTATACAATTAATTCCTCTATTAAATTTTTTCCTCCATTATTCGTTAATTTTTTCCCCTCCTTTATCAATTTTTTTTCCCCTCCATCATTCACAAGGTAAACAGAGAGAAATTTTTCTTAAAGGATGGTTAATTGTTTTTATTTGTTCACGAAAGAAAATAGATTGTTGGAAACATTATTTTGAGGTGTGAGGCACCCAAAAGTGCATAGGTGTTGTGGGGCCTAGGCGCAAGGTGAGGCGCATGCCTTACTGAAGTAAGACACTTTACGTATAAATTTTTACAATTCAAACATATATAGGAAATTTCTACCCAAATATTTCACTAACAAAATTCAAATATTACACAGACTATTAAACAATAATATAAATATAAAATTCACTAACATTCAAATATTAAAATAGATTATCATCATAATCAAAATCAAACTTCAAATTAAAGAAAAATTAAAAAGAATGAAAATTCTAAACTAATTCACAATTTGAATTTGTGAGGAACGAAAACGCAGGATCATTAGAATGTACATTTTGAACTAATTGACAATTTGATTTTGTGAGAGAAAAAAAAACAAAGATGAGAAAACTTATGAAATTAAATCTGTAAGGAAAAAAATGTATTATTACGACGAAACAAAAAGAAGAAAAGCAAGAAAGTGTAGCCAAATCTATAAGACCAATGTTAATGTTGTAGGAGAGAGAAGAGTTCATATTTGAGAAGGGAGAGGGGAGGGGAGGTTTATGCTGATTTTTTAAGGGAGAG
>JBBPFQ010000126.1:4407223-4419217 GCA_037974815.1 Kaempferia elegans | reverse complement strand
ATTTTCCGCTTAAGGGGGGCATGTGGTCCTTTGTTTGAGGGGAGGATTGTTGGGTTGCAATGTTACAAATATAGTCCCACATTGAAAATACATGAAAAAGATCATGTGTTTGTAAAAGAAATATCATGGATTGTTGGGGTATATGGTCCTTTTTTCATTTTCAATATCATGTTAAATCATTTTGTAAGTCATTTAATAACTTATTTCCTAGACATTTCCATACATTTATCGGAATATCATCCAGTGCAAGGACTTTTCCATTATTTTCCATTATACATCCCATTTAAAGCTCATTCTACTTTTAAAGTTTGAATTCTATGATAAAGATTTTAATTTCTATACTCATTTGACCTACTTAAATTATCTAAATTAAGTAACTCACCTAAACATTTATTAAAAAATTGATAAAAATACCTCTTCCACTGCTAATTTATTTCTCCATCATTTCCTAATATTCTGTTGCATTCATGTTTAATACATTTTATTTGGATAAGATCTCTTATTTTCCTTTCTCTCACTTTAGCTATTTTATAAATATCTGATTGCCCTTTATTGTACCAAATTTTTGATATAAACGTTTAAAAGTTTCATTATTTACTTTATTCACTACTTTAACCTCTTTCTTAGCTATTGTATATTTCAAAAGTTTTTCTCATTTTTTCCTTCACTTGCAATGTCTCATTCTGCCACAAAGATTCTTGAGCTTAGTACTAATGTCCCTTTTACTTACTGAGTACACTCTTGACTACTATTTTTAACTTTAATATCATCTTATCCCATGTCGTATTAGAGTCACCATATATTTCACCTAATGCTTGTACTCCTATCTTCTTGTTAAATATATTTTACTTCTTATTCTTTAACTTCTACCACTTATTCTATGAGTGGTATGTATTTTCTTTCTATTGATACTATACTTGAGGCGTATATCTAATACTACTAACTTATATTGGGTGGTTAAGCTTTCTCTAGGGATGACCTTGTAATATTTACAAATATATCTATCATTCTTCCTAACAATTAAAAAAAAATTTACGATTTATTATTCTCACTTTTAAATGTGATGACCAATTGTTCTTCTTTTTGCTTAAAAAAACGCACTAGCTAATATAAGGTCATATGCTATTGCAAAATTCAATATAGTTTTCTCTTATTCATTTCTCGTTCTAAACTCATAACCCCAATGCACCCTCTCATATTCCTCATTTTTCACTCCGACATATCAATTTAGATCATCTCATATTAAAATTATTTTATTTTATGAAATATTTTGTAATACTTTATTTAGGTCGTCCGAAAACCTTGATTTGATAGTTTCTTCTAATGTCATTTGCGGTGCATATATGCTAATTACGTTCATAGTTCCTCTTGTTACTATTATCTTAAGGGCAATGCTTTTATCCTCTTTTCTAACAACTCCTACTACTTCATCCTTTAACAGACTATTTACAACAATATCGACTTTATTTTTTATTTTACTCTTTCTTATGTATCATAACTTAAAACTCGAGTTCTCTATCATCTTTGTCTTCTTGTCTACCCATTTTATCTCTTGTACACATAAAAATACTAAATTTTCTCCTAATCATCGCATGCACTATCTCCATTGATTTACTAGTGAGGGTTCTTATGTTCTAAATATTAGACTATTAGTTTTCATGTAATATTTATTCTTATATAATCTATGATATGAGAACTCTTATCTATTTAACATCACACCTAAGTTTTCATAGAGATGTAGTAGTCCTTGCCGATAAGTTATAGTCATATTCTGCAATGCGAATTCTTACATATTTAGTACAACACCGGAGTTCTAAAGATATAGCGGTCCTTACCGAAACGTTATAGTTGGACCCTGCAACATGTTCCTTTCGAAAAACAATCAGCATTCGCATAATAGTTTAATAAATTTATTTATTGAACATGTGTCATAGTTTAATGCTGACTAACAACCTAACGCAACCGTCCTCTTTTATCTGACCTTAGAACAGACTATGAATGATTCATCATAGACGGAGTTGTGAAATATTTATTGCAACATTTGGATTAATTCATGGAGGGGAATTAAAAGATTGAGATGTTTAATTTTCATTTGAAACTAAAAATATTTGGAAAATTAAATTTGTTGGGAAGGTAAATGTTTCACCCATTTATAGAAGTGTATCCACCAACTACAATTATATTTCACATTTAATTAAAGAAGTGTTTCCACCAATTTATCATCTATTAGACCTAAAAAGAAATAAGGCTTTGGGTAGATTTTGGTTAAGAGATAAAAAATCCCGAACAAGTTTCTAGATATTTCTATGTATGAGTGTTAAAGGTCAAACCATTCGTCAGTTATTCCGATCTTGATTTATAACAAACATTCATTCAATTAAGTTAACAAGCTCAAAAATATTATAAGCCAAGCTAAAACTTAATAATATTTGATTTTTAAACTCGCAAATATGCCATTTAAAGTTTTACTTTTAGGGTTCAAAGGTTGAATCATAGTATTAAATATGAAATAATTTTTAAAATGAACAAAAATTGAGATGTTCATAGAGTGTACGGCGTAAGGTGTGCAGAATAATAAAACTATACCCAATGTGTTGGGTGCCCACACGGGCCACCCAAATATCTATATATACGAAAATATTAACTTGCACGGTTGTCTGTGCGCGACCGCGTGGGCGACTGAATGCGCGAGGGCGCCCTCAGCTGCATGGAGGGCGCCCTCTCGTGCATTGAGGGCACCCTCGCACTCAGTCACCTACGAGTGTCACGCACGGGCGAGTGTGCAGACTAATTTTTCTCTATATATATATCACATGAATTATATATATAATAATAATATTTTAATAAGTAAAACTTAAAAGCAAAACTACTCGGTTAACCCAAGCTCAATTATGTATCTAAAGAGCTAGAAATCAAGCATGTTTAACCATTTGAAAAGAATATGTTGACGAGCCAAACACAAATTAATCTCGTTTAACTTTAAACAAGCTATTTTCAAATCGAGCTTGAGCTGTTTGCGAACTATTTAATTTCATTATGAACCGAACTCGAGTTTAAGAATTAAACCTCGAATCGAACTCAAGCTAAGCTCTAGCTTAGAGGAAAATCAACTGAGCCGATCTCAAACCTCTTACTATTCAACCTCAAACCTCTTACTATTCGACTAAGCTGGATTCAATTATACTCATATTTCTACCATAAAAAAATATGCAGTTGGTAGAAGATCTTTCATTTAGAGTGTTTGTTTTAGAGTGTGCTTGAAGATTCGAATCACATAGTGATTCTCTCTCATGATTATATATCATCAACAATCTTCCTTAAATTTCAATCAAATTGATTAACTCCACCTTCACTTTTGATAATTTTGTATAAAATTTTAGTTGCTATGTAGAATCAACATGTTCATATCACCCTCGGTCAATAGTATAATGGTTAGACTCTCCAATACATAACCAAAAAATCTAAGATTTGAATCACAATTGCAAGGCACTATAAGGGATTTTCCCTCCAATAAGTAGGCTTAAGAACAATGATCGTCTGGTCTGGATGAGCCTTCATGAACACTTTTCGATTTATCTTAATAGCCGATAAAAAAATTTCATAAGCAACCCTAAGATTAATTAATTAGAAAAATTAAATACTTGATGTCAACTTAAAAAAATATGTTTAATATTAACATCAATTATTTAAGTTCTTTTGTATGTATACAAGCATATATAAAAATGATGTTAAAGTCATATTTGGGCAAATTGTTTGAGAATTCTTTTGATAAAGTTTAATTTGTATAAATTCTCAAATCAATTATGAACTTTTGCATCTTGAAAAATATTATCATTAAATTTTATTACGAGTAATTAATAATATTAGTTATATTTTCAAGTATAATTTACCTGTCCAAAAGTAGTTCATTGTGCATTATAATTTAGGCCAATGCAAGAAGCATTGCATTGATTATTTTAATTCAGATGTTATATATTAAAAGGGGGCAAATCATCTAGTTTTGCTACACATGATTTGTCAAGTTTAAATCTACATATATTAGAATAACTTAATTGTTCACTATAATTTTAATCAATAAAAACGTTTACTTGTTTTAATTTAGATAACTTTATCTTCCCAAAGGGAATGATAAGTTGTAGTTAATTTCACAGTTACGACAGTTTTAACATATCATCGTCCCTAATCAGGGGAATCATAGTATTTGTTTGCCTAGGTCTATTGAGAATTGTATGAGATACTTAAAGATATTGTGGGGCTTTGATGATGCATCAAAGTTCTTATATTTTGACTTAATACTGATGAACAAACTAACCGACATAAAAGCATTATGTTTTGTGTACTCTCAGAGTTCATTTCTAAGGCAATAACATTAGAAATGAGCTTGAGAAATGAAAAGGTGTGATTTCCTTCGGAGATAATCAATAAATATGGAAGATCAGCATTATATGAAGAAAAGCAAATCATCCACAAGAACTATCACATACATTTTTCCTCACAATTTTCTATTATAAACATCATGAAGCATCTCGTAGGAAAGAAAATAACATCAAAATGCAACGAGATTTGTCTGCTCGAGAAAAAGTAAAGCACGAGATGAAGTGTTTGCGCTAACGTCAAAACAGAATACTCTCATGGATCAATACAAAACAGAACAAGAACATGCTAATTTGGTGGTTCGCAGTGGAATCATCAGCATTAAGCAACCAAACATCCATATTTACTCGTAGGCTTGCTTATGATTTAATCAAAAGTTTGTGGATCCAGGTTGCAGGTTAAGCAAGTGCCATGGAAATCGGAGATCGTCCATGGAGATATTTTTTACTTGGGAGACAGAAATGTACCTTTTTCTAGCAGTATAACTTGAAGAACTGAGCTATCCAGACGTGAGACAGCACATCCTGAAATAACTACTACTTGCTAGGTAGTAGCCATTCAAAGAACCCATTAAAGGTTTTGGAACTCAGCCTTTGGTCGCAGTATTCAGCTAACATGCTCCATAGATCACTGACTGTCCATCCATGCTGCAGGATCCATCGGGTTACCTGTTACAGCGATCAAAATAGATACTAATTTTTTTTTAAGGAAAACAAAATCAAGCTAAGGTCAGTGTTTATAGTAGGGTAACATAAATTGCCCAAGGTTTGCATAGTTACATATGGCACACCTAGGGAACCAAAGTTACCTCTTCTAATTTATGCAAGGCCACTTCTCCAAATGAATAATAATGGATGAAAGGTCTCAATCCCTGCATCAGGCAAATAAGTTCAGGAGTTAGGATTTAAGAAATGAAGCATGATTGAAACATCTTTCCTTCAGAAGAAGACCCAAACACTTTGGTGTAATACTTGAACTTAGAAACACCAGAATGTAGAGCTCGAAACACAAATTTACGCCATTTCGAATTTTAATATTTCTTTACCAAGGCAACATATGCAAAGATGAGCAAGAATGTCAAGGTTAAGTTGGTGTAAAAATTTACAGCAATACAGAGATCAATTATAAAGGAGTCATATCCAGCAAAGTGTACCAACTTGATATGATCACCTAATGGATGATTTACAGCAACGTGAGGATGATACCTCTGATGCAGCAAGCCACTGAATCATGCTTTTGATTTCAGGGTCACCGCCAAAAGCACCACATCCCCAGTTTCCAGTTGCGATTCCTCTGCTGCCTTGAAAATTTCTCACTCGAGAACTTTCGCCGACACTAGTTCCTTCGGGGTTACCTTTTTTACTCTCAGAACTTCCAATATCCTTGGCATGTTTAGGATAAGTTTCAGACGACTAAAGATATGAAGAACAACAATGAATATACTAGAAAATAATTTCAAGATAATCAGAAGTGGAAATGGCATTTCAATATAAGAATGACAAAATATTTCAAAGAATTAAGAAAATATATTAAGCACAGAATACTGGATGATGACTTAATCTGGCATAAATGTGAACCCTGGTACAGTTGTAATTGATCCAGAAAATTTTGCACTCAGTTTCTTTTTTGCATTAAGCAGTAGTTCCATTTTAAACCAAATCTTGTTATCAAATTTCTTACAGGAAAAGTCAGCAGAAACCAATGATTCAGGAATTACTATTATTTTTTTCGCATAAACTAATGCCTTGAAAGAACCTCAATTCTGCACTTGTACTTTGATTGGTCGAAAAATCCACATAATGCTTTATTTGTCTCCCTGATCAAAAGAAATGAATTATATAAGAAAATATAATTTCAGAAATCACAGTTGGTGGTCCCATTCATAAACTTATGATGTAAATGTATTTGAACATAACATGATAACAGGAAGTATAATATGAAGCACATAACTTGATGTCTTTGTAAACTTATCATGTAAATGTTTAAAGGGCTCGGTGCACGAAGCTCCCGCCAGTGCGGGGTTCTAGGGAAGGATCTGACTACATTGGGTCAATTGTACGCAGCCTTACCTTGTATTTTTTTGCAAGAGACTATTTCCGCGACTCGAATCCGTGACCTCAAGGTCATATGACAACAACTTTATCGTCGCCCCAAGGCTCCCTTCTTATATGACAACAACTTTATCGTCACCCCAAGGCTCCCTTCTTCTCATGTAATCTAAAGTAATTCTACACATGAACAGAATTGTCTTTCATCTTCACTGTTACTACATGATGGACAAATTTGCACGATCTACTGCCAATTATCTCCATGTAGCTTTCTCATAAATGACTTTAAAAAAAATTCAACTTTTCACTAGAAATAATCAAGAGTTCATCTTGATTTTGTTAAAGATGATAAACATCTCTTTTGCAGATTTCTATATCAAAAATCAAATATCTTCCAGGTATGTGATATGCGAGATAATTATATGTAAGCAACTATACAGACTTGGCAGATAACACATTATATTTCATTCCCAAAGAAATCATGGACCGGATCTTGTATCGACGGGTGGATAAGTGGAATCTAGTAGATTAAATAATAAATTAATGCAACCCAATTATAAAACCATAGAAAAAACTTCTTTCACATAGGTTTTAGCTCTTATACTTGCACTCTACAACATCCCCACTAGACCCAAGTTCTGACACATGCTCCAAGAGAACACTTGATATTCCTATTGATCGCATATAAAACTTTTTAAAAACAAATGTGTTAGAAACTTAATCCACATTTGTGTCTAATTCTTGTATCTAAGGACAAGTAACATAGGGTCTTAGAATAGGTAGTAGAGCATCATGGACATCTACTGGTATGCGTTTGATCACAATATGAGACAAAAGTAGATGTAAAGTATAATGAAAGAAACAATGTTTGTCAACAGCATTTCAGTAATGAAGACTAATTGGGACTAAAAGCAATATAGATGAGACCTAAATGGAGCTTTAGATTTTTCTGCTTGGAATGAAGCCAAAAATTGTAAAGCATGGTTTTTATAGTATCAAAATTTGTGATTATTTGTTGGATGATAAGGTGTGCAGGACAAAAGGTCTTAGTTACTCATCTATTGAATTAAAATGCAACAAATATAACTGACCATCCATACATATCTTTAACTGCTAATATATAGTCCAGAGGTTAAATAACCATAGATGAATAGACACAAGGATATCTTCTTTAAGAGATCAACATGAATATAATGTTAGCAGAGCCCTTGGCTTTACAAATTCAGAATATAGAACCACGTCATTTTGGACAAACTACTTGAATTCATTGCATGTTAAACAAAGGCAACTCTATTACAGAGAGCATACCGAACAAGGTATTCAATTTCATATTGCCTCATTCTTGGATTACATAAAGCATCTATAGCAACAATCCATGTTTTCCGCCTTCCCATTGAATCATAGGGCTTGTTATCTTGATAGTCACCCATGAATTGAAAAGAGTGGCCATATCTATCAAGATGGTAGTAAGTAAATAATTAGAAAATACATGTCAACAATAGATGGGATTCATTTCGAGCGAGTAAGAAAGTGATGAGTTAAGACTGATAATATCTTGAATGGCATGACATAATTGCATCAATATTATGGGCAAGAATGAGAATCCCGAAGTATAGAAGTCTAAAAACCTACAATAACCAAATGGCTGTAATCAAATCCAAATTATGCATACTTAGAAGCAGCAACTTTGGTACTTGCATAACTCATATTGAAGAAAAATAACTTCCAACAATTATTGAAATGTGACAGAAAGTGAGGACTGCAGTAAACAAGTACAAGAATAAGCATAAAATTATATGGAAATCCCGCAGAAAAATATTAAACATGGGGAAAACCATTCTGGTTATACTTATGATAAAAAATTAACCTAAAAGTTTAAGAACAGGCACCACAAGGATGAATGAGTGTGAGAGGTTAGATAGAACCTACCACTGCACTAAAATATTCCATCATAAAACAACCTTTGCATTAATATGATATGTGTGATCCGTAAGCTAAGATCCTAAGACTACCCAATAGGACTTCTCTTCTTATGGAAACCATATTCCAATAAGAGAGAGAAAAAAATAGCATATAAAAAAAGTAACCTAATATGCTGAAATCATAAATACTGATCATGCCTTCATCTAGGACTGCCAAAGTAGGCTCAAAAGTGCCAATCTAGGCACAGAAGAGGGGGTTGGTCCCATAACCTGTCATCCTATAGAAATTCCCCTGCCTCAAAGTAGAAGAACCTTCAGTAGAATAGACTATCTTCAAATATCTTCTTCATGTATTGTGGTATAATGTCAAATGTCATTGCAGAAATAACCATGGCCAAACTGATGTCATGACTTTTGATTATAATCGGGATTGATTAATGTCCACAATAATCAGCTGAAGTCGTGCATGAGCAATTCCTTGTACGAAAATAATACCGTAGTGAATGTCATAAATTTTGATATCAAGAGATTGAAACTTGTAACGACCATATACTAAAATCAAAGGACTTTGTTGTACAAATTTTCCTTTTACTGACTTGATATGATAATTCCTTCTCCAACTCCATAAATAGTGATTTCATGATTCAAAATGACATGTAAACCAGTAGGTGTATAACACCCCATACTTACCACCATGTTAGTGAACAGGTGTAAGGATCAAAGAAGACAAACAGAAATATATAGATAGATAAAAAAAGAGACGGCCACAAAAAAGAATAGTAATGTTAAGGTAGAAAGAGAAACAAAAGGGAGAAAGGGAAGGGAATGAAAGAAACAGAAAGCTCCCCAAGTATATTCCTTCTCTGCACCATATGTTGTTTCCATTTCTTTCTCCAATATATTTGATTTAGTGCTTTCTTTGCTTAACCATGCCAAGAGTTAGTATAGTTGTAAGCGGAAGTCGCATAAATCAAAATTTCAAACGAAGGTCAATTCTGTTAGATATCAAGTTTTTTCGCATTTAATTTTTCGCATTAAATGATATTTTATTTTTAGAATTTTTTGATAACAAAGTAAGTTGAACCGAACATATAAATTTGGTTTTGGACAACAAGCTAAAGCCAAATTGAGTTTGAATTGAACCCATTGGATAGGTATGGTGATTAGGGTCGTCACATTAAGACAAATTAGAGAATATTTGGAAGAGTTAGGAAAGCTAACACAGTGGCAAATGCATTGAGCAGGAGAACTAGAGAGTATTGGCATGTCACAGAGTGACAAATACTAAGTTAGTAAGAGAACTTTAGATCCTTTTACAATGAGGCAGACACAAGGAACTATATTGGCATCCTTGGTTGTGGAGTTCGGGAAATCAAAAGGATAAATCTCAGATCAGTAGCTAGTTAACTAAACTGAAGTTAGACTTGAAGCTCGAGTTTTCTTGTGATATGGATGGACCCTTTCAATTCCGAGGCAAGTTATGTGTTCCCGAGACACACCCTTTTAAGGAGTATCTCCTTTGAAAAGCACATCAATCGGTAGCAGTTCATCCTGGTAGTAACTGCATGTATATAAGGAGTATCTCCTTTGAAAAGCACATCAATCGAGAGTAGCAGTTCATCCTGGTAGTAACTGCATGTATAAATATTTACAGTGCTCATACTGATGGAAAGATATGAAAAGAGATGTTGCAGACTTTTTAGGTCGATATCTAGTTTGCCACCCGATTAAGGAAGAAGATCAAAGACCAGATGGGTTGCTTTAAAAGATAGCAATGCTAATATAGAAGTGGGAGTATGTTACTATGGACTTTGTCACGGGTTTACCAATGACTTAAAAGGAACATGATTCAATTTGGATGGCTGTTAAATTGATTGAACAAATCAACTCATTTTCTACCTATTCATATGACAGGCTCTTTAGACCGCAGCGGAGTTATATTGCAAGGAGATTACTAGACTCCCCTTAGTATCATTTCCGATCAAAACCCATCCTTTCTCTGAGGTTCTAGCAAATGAACTCCATTTTAGCATTTCTTTTTACCCTTAGACTGCAGGCAATCAGACTGCATAATCAAAGACTACTCTGGAGGCATGTGTATTGAATTTTGATGGTAGTTGAGACGACCACCTGCATTTGGTATATTTTGTTTATAATAACAAATGATATATTTTGAGACATTATATGGCTGCTCCCGTAGATCTCCTATTTTATCGGAGGAGGTAGGAGAGCGCTAGCTCTTAAGTCCACAAAGTATGAGTTAGTATGGACTCTAGAGTGCTCAAAGTTAACACAAAAGTTGTGGACCGTAGAAAAAAAAAAAAAAAGAATGTTGAAGTTCACAGACGGTGATGATATTTTTCTCCGTATTTCATTTATCAAAGGAGCAAAAAGGTAGTCTAAAAGTAAAGTTGTCCCCAGATTTATTGGACCTTTTATAATTTTAGAACAAATTGGTGTACAAGCTTATCAACTTGCTTTACTGCCAACTTTGACATGAGTGCATAATATGTTCCATGTTTCTGCAGAAGTACATTATGGATTGGACATATATCTTGGAGGATCACATGGTATCATTCTAGCTTGATGTGACCAACAAGGAATTCCCACTTCATATTCAGGACCACAAGGAGCATGGATTACAAAACAAGTGCATCCAACTCATAAAGTTTGGAGAACAACACCACTTCAATCAAGAAGTTACTTGCGAACGTGAGGATGAATGCGCATCAAATATCCTCACCTATTTTCGCCCAAGTAATTAAATTTGAGTACTAAAATTTATTTTAGTGGGGAATGTTAGATATCGATTTTTATCACGTTTAGTTTTTTTAACATTAAATTAAATTTTCAGAATTTTTAGATGACAAAGTAAGTTGAACTGAAGAGATACATTTAGTTACAACATTAAGTTGAAATTAAATTGGGTTCAGATCGAATCAATTGAGTAAACCTAGTAATTAGGGTAATGTGGGTTCAAACCGGGGCTAATTTGGATTTATTTTGGCCAATTTATGGTCGAACCAAATTTGAAATAGGGATTTGTTGGAAAGAATAATTATTTTAGGATAGTTGATGATGAAATCTTTTAATATGGGAAATCTCTTATCATGGAAATTCCGATATGAAAAATCCCTTTATTTAGAAATATAATATTTTAATTTATTCTTTTCTATTTTTCAGTTTTTATGTATAATAAATGTACAATGTATATATATACCCATTGTTATGATAAGAATAAAGTGAGAATTTCATTCCACAATTCTTAACAGGATTACCTAGCTTAGTTGCATTAGAACTTTAAAAAATGGATTATAAATTCTCTCTCCTCTCTTTTCTCCCACATCCTCACATACCCCCTCTTTCCTCTCTTCCTTCGCTCCTCATGCAACACACCGTAGCATCTTTTCACACGTCACCACTAATAGAACACATAAAAGAGAATAGAATAGAGGGAAAAAATTGCTTTCTTTATTGACTCATTATTGTAGACTGACATGCTTATTTATACAAATATGAAGACAATATATGGAAGATATAACCATTAATATAGTAATAGCAAATATGGTCCGCAATAATAATAATAATAATAATAATAATAATAATAATAATAATAATTATTATTATTATTATTATTATTATTATTATTA
>JBBPFQ010000126.1:4307026-4326892 GCA_037974815.1 Kaempferia elegans | reverse complement strand
AGTCGACACAGTTAGTTGAATTATGTGTACCTACGTCTGCGCCTGTGGAAGTGGACTATCTTTTATAAGAGAAATGATTTGTAGAGAGAAAAAAACTCAAAGAAAACCTCAAAAAAGGACATATGAAGTGATGTGGCCTAAAAAAGTGAAATGGTGAGCTCTATCATTATGTCTTTCTTTGAGATTTTCCTTGAATTTTTTCTTTGAACGTATCATTGCTCCTTTTATAATACCACATGGGGAAGCAAGAAATCGACATTCATATTGTGGGGTTGCCACGTGAATCTATGTACTTTATCCTTATCCCCTATTCATCCCACAGTCCTCCACAATAAATCGTGAATTAGCACTGGATGGCCTTCTAAAACAATATTTTAAATCATTTACTCATAGAATCATAGAATTATATGTGAATATTATTATTATTATTAGTCCTCAGCCTTTTTAAACTTTTTACTATATGTTTTATTTTCATTTGACCTATGTACATTATAACTCATACCGTACCATTCATGCACAATGGTTAGACCCTAAAATTTTAGTTAGGGATAATATAATCAAACTTCTAATGTAATAATTATATTACATTAAAAATAATTATATACTATATATATTAATCTTTAATTATAAAGGTAATTATATTTTTTTATAAGAAATATAATTCATATTATTATAAAATAATAAAAATATCATGCGACCTATATTAGCGGTCAACAGCTGCGGCTGGTGGAGGTGGGCAGCGGTGGCGGGGGTCGGGTGCGGGCGGCGGACGACAACCGACGAAGGGGATGATGTTGGTGAAATTGTTGAGTGTTAATTAGTTTAGTGAGATGAAATTAATGTTATATTTGACATATAGATATTTGGATTAAAATGTAATCCAGTTATATGTTATTAGTATAGTATTATCAATTATAAAAATTTATTATTTTTTATAATTTAAATTACAATACATTATAAATTTAAAATTAAACTAAATAAAATAATTAATCTTATAATATAATCTTCATCAAAACTTATTATGCTCCCCAAACGCAATATATAAAAGAATCAAAATTTAATTTAAACTAGTGGATTAATGATGAAAGCCGTTAAAAATTGTTGTTTGGTTTAGTTAATAATGCAAAACCCTTAGGTTATTTTTGTCTTTCAACGGTTAGAACAACTCTGCTCCTATATGGGAATAATGTTCACCTAAACTATCTACCTAACCTAAACATATTTCACTGCTTATAGTTTAATCTAGTTATCTACCTAAGCTAAACATGGGAATTGCTTCTTTGCTAAACATGAGAATCTAGTTTAATCTAATTTATCTCTACTTATAATTTAATCTAGTTATCTACCTAAGCTCATCAGAGAAGAACAAAACCTAAAGCAAAACAAAAAAAAACCTAATTGATCTTGTACAAGTTCATCAGAGTAGAAAACATGTTGCTGCCGGCCATGGTCGGAGGAGGGCTGCCAGCCGGCCCTGCTCGGCCAGGAGCGGTCCTACTGCGTCGGAGCATCTCCGGCGCGGCCGTGGCCGCCGGCACAGAGTAATGCCGGCTGCCGTGACTCGGATAAGAGAAGGAGGAGAAGAGAGGAAGGTATACCTGCCAGAGAAGAGAGGATGGAGGAGAGAAATCGCTGGAGCCGCAGGAAATAGGACGCCGGAGCCGAACGAGAGTGGACGCCGGAGCCGGAGGAGAAGAAATCGCCGATCGCGCGGACGAGAGAAATCAGATCGCGCGGGGAAGGAAAAGGTAGAATCGGGCGAAAATATTTCCAGATTTAGCGACGGGTAATTAACTTATCCGTCGCTAATAGCGACGGATAATTACCCGTCGCTATATCTAGGGTTTTTAGATGCGCACCTTCTATGTTTATTTAATAGCGACGGATAATTAAATATCTGTCGCTAATTGAGACGAATTTTTAATTATCCGTCGCTAATAGCGACGAATATTTAATTATCCGTCTCTATTAGAGACGGATTTTTAATTATCCGTCGCTATCTTATTATTGTTAACACCACTGTCGGTCTTGCGTTATCGAATGCGGATTGGGACCTTTGCGACGGACCTTTAATTAGCCGTCTCTAATAGCGACGGATAATTAATAGGGCCGTCGCAACGGAGCAAATAAATTATTTTGTCGATAAAACCTCCGTTACCTTCACGTTAACCTAGCGACGGGTAATTATATAACCGTCGTTAATTGCGACGGATAATTAATTATCCGTCTCAATTTGCGACGGAAATAAATAACATCCGTCGCTAGTACCGACGTAAAATAATAAAGTGTCGCTATTAACGACGGCTATATAAAATCCGTCTCTATTAGAGACGGATATTTAAATGCCGTCGTAAATTCCGTCGCTATTATGTGATTTTCTTGTAGTGTTGTCTAGCTCAACCTAACTTAGCAGTCTCACCTGACTAATTAACTAGCATAAGTCAACTAACCCAACTAGCCCGTTATAGCTCAACCAACTTGCTACACTTGAACAACTTGCATTGCTTGATTGACCAACCCAAAGTGGGGTCCACCTTGCGCACCGCACCTTATTTGGTTGATTTGCTTGATTTGATGAACTTGACTGATCCAACCAATCCACCTGGCCTGAACAATTCACTTAGTTGGGATTGGCCCATCTTGTGCATCATGGCTAACCCAACCAACCCATTTGGCTTGATTCATTTGCTTGATCTCTGCCTTGTTGGAAAAACAGCAATCAATTTGGGTTGGTGGAACCACCTATTTTTGTATGGCATTAATTCCCAACTAGCACGTTGGTCCAATCTACTTGGCTCGGCCTATTGGCTCGACTGAGTCGGTCCACCTTGAAAACCCTACTTGGCTCGGTCTATTGGCTCGACTGAGTTCGTCCAAATGACTCTTTTAGTCCAACTAGCCTAACTTATTTTCTCAACATGGCTGCTTTCTCCAACTTATAATTAAGTCCGCCCAAATGCAACCTTAGCAGCTAGCTAATATCTAAACCGCCTCAACAACCACAGATGATATGCTTAGAGCCTCCCCGGACTAAATCGAGTTGGCATTGCAGATTTATACCATAAGAGTAAGAGTTGATTCCCGCAGGGTTCATTCACAGTTGTAGGATTAAATGACCCTCCTACTTAGGAGGTCGTTCGGTACTATAATTTATCTTTTTTTCATATAACTATGGGACCAACGATGGGCATTATAATCACCTTCTACCCAACATATGATATGCTTGGATCAAAGTGGAAAGTACAAAAAGAGAAAAATTTTGCTGTGTGCCATTATTATAGATCATCCATAGAGATATATAATTAAGCATGAAAAGTTCCACCACTTGTATTAAGAACATATTCTAATACAACTTGCCAGAGATAAAAGATATGCTTAGTTGTAAAAGAGGCGTGCAACTTGGGATGCTACTTGAAAGTTTGTATTATGATTACCAAAGTTCTTAACCTCTCTAGTTCATTATATTGGATGTTTAAAGATATAACAGCAATTTATGAAAGGCGCAAGTTATGAAATTACAATATTGATGTTGATTTTTTTGAAATCAAACACCACAACTAAGGGATGTTCGGTTTCTAGTCCGCTCGCTGTGAGTGTTTCTCAATTTATCCTTGTGACCTATGGAAAATTTTTATAGGACCGGACCAGTCATTCAGGTTAGTTAATGAGGCTAACTCGGTTTATTTTTATTTTTGAATATAGTACTGATCGACATAAAAGATAAGATAAAAAATTAATTCATTCTTTGAATATTTTTAAAATTAAGTGTCTTTTTTTTTTGAGAATTTTATAATTTTAAATGCTTCCTTTAGCCAATTGCTGAAGATAACTTAATTTATTGAGGCAAATGGTTATTTCTAGTTAATTAAGATCTGATAAAAACTGAAGGGGGAAAGTGTTTTCTTACCATGATCTGTGAAGAGATACGAGGTCACATTTAATAAGGCTAATATGATTCATGCATGCATTAAACAAATACCTCTGGATTTCTATATATAATACTAGTAAACTGAAGAGTCTTGCATTCATATAATTGTACATGTTGCAGTTTTCAGCAAGGTATATAAAATTATTGACTTCTTCATATATTAGGATTTTTTGTTGAAGTTTCTGTCAGATTAAATAAATAGAGCTAAAAGGTAAACTTAGTTTTACAATCAATTATTGTATCTATTGTTGAGACATTAACATGGAGATCTATCATAAAGTTTTTCAATGATAAACACCATAATAATATAATATGGAAAATAAGAAAGGAAAATAACAGGTGGAAGACATTAGAATTCCAAAACCCTATGAAAATTTTCTTTATTTATAAACAGTAGGTGTCCTTGTCAACTTTGGATTGCTTTTCGAAGAGTAGACTAAAGGATATATTTGACCTCATCGTCTATTATATCCTTATTCCATTCTCTCATTAATAATTAAATCATGGCCCTAGGACTCTTATACAACGGTTAGATCTTTTAAATGGTTAATCATGCATCTAAGATTTAAATTTCAATTGTGAAGATACCCGGCAGCGATTTTCCTCCGAGATGATAAACCTAAGAACATTGATCGCTTGGATGAGCCTCCGCGAGCATTTTCCGATTTACCCTGATGGCCGGTGAAAAATTTTCATTGAACCCGGTCAGTCACATCCAGAATTAATCAGTTCGAACAGTTTGATACTTGAATTACTAAAAAAAATATTAATTAAGTCTAAGTCTTTTTCAATCTTTTTCTTTCTCAATTAATATGTTTATTCTTCATGATTTTATATAGATATTTATTATCGCCCAAGTATATACCTTAAATGTATCTATTAGAGGTTTTATTCAATAGGATCCTTACTTTCTCTATCATATTCATCTTAAAATATTTATTTTTATTACTTAATTCATAATCAACTGTCTCTCTATTGCCTCGGTGCAGTGATTAGACCTTTTAAATAGTTAATCAAATATTTAAAGGTTGAATCTAAGCTACTATACACTATAGAGGTTTTCTTTCAATAAGATATATAATAACTTTAAGAACGTTAGCTTAAATGAGCTTCCGTATCATGAAAAACTTTTCGTGGGGTTGTGATGGTCACCTATAAGATTAATAGATTTGAAAAGTTGAATACTTTGATTACCTAAAAAAATCTCTCTATTAATCTTTCTATCTTTCTAAAATACTGAAGTCAGATGGGATAATGATTATCATGCGAGTTATATTGATTATGTCGATTCACTCACATACACCGAAAGTAATCTTTTAAGACCTATTAATTCCGAAGAATACTATAAAATAAAAAAATAAATGAAACTATTGTAAAATATTATTAATCTAAAAACTTTCTCTTTACTCAAATAAAAAAAAATCTAAATGGAAAATGTAAAAGAGAAAAATAATTTATAAAAACAAAATTCCTTCCGTATCAAATATGCAGAACTCCTAGTAAAATTTTGAAATGAAAATATAATGAAAAATAACATTAATTTTGAGCTTTTAAAACAGAAAATTTTCAAATTAATTATTGCTGGAGTACTTTGTGCAGAACTGAAAGCCGTTTCAGAAACAAGTCGCTCGCTAGCTCTTGTTGCTCCCTGCAAACTGGACGGCGCCGCGCGCGGCGGAGTCATTGCTCTTATTGGGACCGTACTTATCTTGCATTTGTTTCAAATTCTCAAGTCCGGCGAGAAGTCTGACAAACAAAGCCATCAAAATTTAGAATTTCATTTTATATCTCGCAGTCAACGATCAACAGCTTGCACAAAAAGCTCTGTAGAACCAGGAAAGGGAGAGAGAGATCTCAACTGTTCGAGCACCACCAACTGCAATATAATTGTAGCTTTCCTAAATTTAAGGACCAGGGACTGGACTGGGACAGTCCACGTCGCTCGTATAGACACCTTGCTAGCTTGCTTGCCTACGCGGGCACTGATTCCAATGGCCGATGAAGCTCAATGATTCGAGCGTTTGGTGGCTGCCTACAATTCAGGCAGCTCACCTAACTGCGTCGGTCGACCCCTGTATACCGGAGTTGGTCAGGCCACCCTGTGACAGAAGCGATAAGCTAGCGGATGAATGGAAAAAGTTCACCGAGTCAAGCACACAATGCGAATCCTAGGGCGTTGGGGAGCGAGCAAAGAGGATTGATTGACTTGGATTCCAGCCAAAAAGGTTGTCCATTGTTTATGCTCCATAGCGTGGTAGGCGTACGTGCAAGCGAAGCGGAGGGCAATAGAATACTGCAACTAATTAGCTTTTGGGAATCAAAGCAATGGAGGGAGAGAGTGCAGGCGTGGCCTCGGGAGAAGGTGGCCAGGTTAGCATTGATAATAATGGAGGCAAACCTCCCTCCCATTTATAAGGAGCAGCTGCTTTGGCAAGGCAAGGCAAGTCAAATTTGCCACCTCTTCTTCTTTTTCTTCTTCTTCAGCTGAGGTCTTCTGCTCTGTTTTAAAACGTAAAGTCTCCAGGTTCGTGATTTCCTTGGTGATTAAATTGTGGAAATCTCTCTGTTCTTCTAGCTGTTGAGTGTCGCGGTGATTTAGCGTGAAAATTTTGATATTTGGAGTCCATTTTGAGGAGGTTTTGATGTTCTTTCTGCCTCCCTTCCATTTTGAGCAGTTGGTGTCTAATCGATCGGTTTCTTGACTATTTTTTTTCCCAAGAAATTTCCTAACTTTGTTTGTCCTTCGACATCGCGCCGCAGATTTTAGACTGAGAAAAACAGAAACTCGAGAAGACAGAGAGGTCGAACAGTGAAAATAAATGTCGCCTCGTGATCCAATTTCCATTAGAGATTTCGAGCTTCATGATGGCAGAGAAGACATCTTCTTCGACTCATTCGACTTCCTCGAGACTTCTTTGGACTCTGAACCATCCACATCTGACCTGCTGGACGAAAAGATTTCCAATGAGTTTTGGGCAACAGAATTGTCGGCTGTTCATGAAAGATGTAAGAAATTCTTACGCGAAACAGGCTTCGACAAGCTATTCTCGACGGAAGCAGGATGCCCCGAAGAACCAAAAGCAGGAACAAATGTTTCACTGCGGCAAATGGAGAATATCCCTGTCCACAATGGAGGGGATCAATCCATTTCTACGAAGACTGAAGGTACAGAAACGACGATGCTCGATGAACTTGGCTTAAATAGGACACGCATGGCTGGTGGCGTGCACACTAATAAAGCTGTGAAAGGAAACACAAACCGAAGAAAAAGATGGTGGGCAAGCTTGTCGACAAAGAAGAAAGTAAGCTTCCATGATAGCACAGGGATCACAGAATTTCGCATGGTACAGGAAATTGCTGCACACAAAGGTCTGATCAGGACCATGAAGTTGAGCCCCTGTGGGATGTATCTGGCCACTGGTGGTGAAGACTCTGTTGTTCGGGTATGGAAGGTCACAAAACTCGATGGTCTTAACGGTGAGGGAGTTCCACTGCATGAATATTTTGGGCATTCCAGCGACATCTTGGACCTGTCATGGTCTAGGTCTAATGTAAGCTCCTTGTCCTTAAAAATCATATATTAAAATTACTCTGTTCCTAGGTTGAAGATAAGCATGCACAACTTTTTAATGCATGCAGTATCTTCTTTCAACATCCAAGGACAAAACTGTTCGAATGTGGAAAATTGGCTGCAAGAGCTGCGTTAAAGTGTTCTACCACAACGATTATGGTACGTTCCTGAGAAAAGGGCAATTATTATTATTATGATTATTATTATTATTATTACAGTATTAACTGATTTAATCTGAAGAGGAATTGCATGGAACAGTGACCTGCATTCAGTTCCATCCTCTTGACGATGCATGTTTCATCACTGGCTCAGTAGACAGAAAAGTGCGCATATGGAGCGTTGACGATAATATAGTTGTTGATTGGGTTGACACAAGGAACATTATAACAGCCATATCTTACCAAACTGATGGAAAGGTATATATTGCTTGATGATAGACTGCGACTGTTTTTTTTTTCTCTCATCTTATCGACTATTTCTTTTTACTCGAGCAGGGTTTTGCTGTTGGAACTCTTTCTGGAAACTGCCTCTTCTATGTCTGTTCAGGTATTTCATCACCAGCCATGGCCGATCTGAAGTTGGATAGACTACTCTATGTGTGGGGTAAAAGCAAGTCGCCCGGCAAACAAATAACTGGTTTGCAGGTACAATATAAACAGAAGTTAGCAACGCATTTTAAAGTTGCAAAATTCTTTAAAGACGAGTCTAATTTGTAGATTGTCTAAAGCAGACCAGTTCTTCTGGTTCCGAATTTCTAATCTTCTTCTTCAGTTCTAAATTAAGAGGGCTGTTGGACCAGATCAATGATCATGTATTGATTCCTCTTGATCTGATCCAACAATCCTCTGATTTGAACTATGATAGAACAAAAAACAAAAAGGATCAGAGGATCTAATGTGTGTGCCTAAAAGACATTTATTTTTCATTTTCTCATCCGTCAAATATTGTGGTGCTGCATTAAAAAAAAACAATATTAGGAGCTAAGATTAAAAGGGGGACTGTCATTATATATGCTTACCGGTTTCGTCTTTTAACTGTGGTATATGGATTTTGACTGTAGTGTTATTTTCTAAAATATTAATATCATAGTGGTGTTGCATTTTAAAAATTAATACCGTATTGATGCTGCATAATTAAATCATAAAATCCAGGTCACCATATTGTTAATTTTTTAAAATCAATACCATGGTGTTATTTTTTAAAATTTAGCACTACAGTAGTGTTATTAATTACTTGTAGTAGTCGACGAGAGGGGGATAAAATAGAAAAATAAACGCGCTGAAAGTTGGATGTGTTTTTTTCATGAATTTCCCAACTCTACTGTATATATCTTAATTTGTCAAACTTGTTCTTCCAACAGTTCTGCCCGGGAGACTCTGACAGGATCATGATCACATCACTCGACTCTCAAGTTCGTATTTTTGATGGATCTAAAATTGTACAGAAATTTGGAGGTGAAGAAGCACTGCTTTAATTTGTTTTTTTTCTTTTCTTACTTATGGTCTTCTTATTAGTTTGCTTGGTCATGCAGGTTCCTGGAAATCTAGAAAGAGCCATGTAACTGCATCCTTCACGGCTGATGGCCGGCACATCGTTTCAGTCGGCGAGAAATCGAACATCTGCATCAGGGACTACTTCAGCAGCACGGGCATTGTTCCGTCCAAAAAAAAGGCCACCAAGGCCGTCTTCTCTTGCGAGCATTTCTTCTCTGAAGAAGGTGCGACAGTGGTTGTTCCATGGGTTACTGCTTCGCACGAGAGCAACACGCCTTCTAATTCCATTCCACTCGCTCAATGCCGGAACCAAAGTTTGTTTTCTCTCGGATCCTGTTTACGTTCCGGTGCTTCCGGCGCTGCGAGTGCTTCGGCGACATGGCCGGAGGAGAAACTCGCTGCAGTCACGGAACACTGTCTGGCCGTTGCTACCGGAAGCTGCGATGGAATGATCAGATTGTTCAGCTACAGCAGATTGCCGCAGATTGTTTAGCTAATGAAGGCAGTAGTTGCTTCATTCTAGGCGCCCCTTAAATCCTAGACGTTGCTCATAGTCCATCCCAAAGATAAATCATGAAGTCAATTTATATCCGACTATCAAATGAGGTGGGAAACAATGGTACTGCTTGGCATGGTTGTTTATTTCCAGAATTGGGTTTGTTTTTCCGTGCCGAACAGTGGATTCTTCCTCCTCTTTCTCGGCTCTAGTCGACAGTTTTCCAGTGCCATGCTACTGAGTGAGGTCGGGCAACAAGTTCTACTTTTGTCGTCAAACTTCTTTTCTTCAATTGTAAAATTCTTTAGATTAATTATCTCCGCAGGGTTCTTTTCTTTTTGTTTGATTTTTTTCCCCTTGTCAAGGGAACTGATTTGTATACCGTGTAATCAAGGCCGTGATTACCGTGGTCGATCGATATATATTTATCTCTGTTCACATAAACATAATCGAAATCAAGAGCTAGCAATATTTATTTTGTTATATCGAAAGATATAGGGAAAAATTTAATAGGCACCTTAAATTATGTAAATCATAAAAAAGTAAGTTTTATCAGATGTTTAAATATTCTTGTATTGCTGTAGCAACTACGACTAATTACTATAATGTGTAGAAATTAGTAAGGGTGTAAATGAGCCGAGCTCGAACTTAAGTCGGCTTGAGCTTGAGCTCGAGAAATTTGAACAGGCTCGGCTCGGGCTTGAGCGAGTTTATAACTTTGGGCTCGAGCTTGGCTCGGCCACTTAAACACAGGCTTGAGCTTGGTTTGAGTTCGGCTCGAAAAATTAATTTAAAATAAATACACACTGCTGCATATGGTGAGATTCGAACCTTCAACCAACAAAAACTTCACAAAATCCTCTAGTCACAAGAACTTGAACAACTTTTTTTTTATATAATAAAATTGAATTATCTCGGCTGGAAAAAGCTTGACAAGCCCTTGAGCCAATAATACATAGGCTTGAGCTCGCCTCGAATGTTAAATGAGCCGGCTCGAGCTCGAGTCGAGCTTTGACCGAGCTGCTCACAAGTGGCTTGGCTCATTTGCACCCATAGAAATTAGCCCTTAAGGCGTGGTACTCTCCTACTTAGGGAGTTGGTACTTAGGGAGTTTTATTAGATGTTTTATTTTAAAAATATATCATGAAATGATATATAGGATTTTATTTGGGTTGTACCTGTGATAAATAACTCTCCTACTTAGGGAGTTGCATGCTCAATATCTAATTTACGCCCCTTTATCCCATAGTTGAGCCAACCATGAAGGACACTTGACATGAACGGTGTTACATTTTTACATTTATAATTTGTAGAAGTTAATTTTTAACTACTATGATATATAACACATAATATAATAATATTATAGTATTGTAACAACTCTCTCGTATAATTATTGAATTCTAAATACTGTTATGTTAACATACTCTTCATTATTGAGTTAAAAGTATTTAACTTTATTAAAATTATTTTAAAATAGTTATAAAAACTACTAAATAAATACTACAAACACTACATAATATTTAATTAACTGTTACACATTGTAATAAATACAGAGTAACTTGTACAAATTATAACAGTTAATCATAACTTCTATAAAGACATTCTGAAAGTAAAGAATAATATCGTAGTAGTTACTCGAATATTACTAAAAATAAAACATCTTTTTTATTATTGGCATAATTTAGGACACCTTTTTATTGTTGGCCGTATAGAACAAATTATAAATAAATCGCGACAAAATCTCCTTCTCCACTTACGGTTTGCCCGCATAGAACAAATTACAAATAAATCGCGACAAAATCTCTCCCTCCACGTGACGGCTCCATGCGAGCTCGTTTGTGCCTCCAAATCAACGCCCGCCGCATGCGGCGGTCAAAATGGTCCTAATTTATTATTTATTTATTTCTGTGTGAAATAATTTTTTTTCATTTATAGTTTGTAGTTTTATTGTAAATTAAAATTTATTTTTAAAATATTTATTTTATTGCAGATTAATAAATATAAATGGAATGTATTGATGTCCCACCCACAGAATGAGATTGAATACTTGCCCCCATTCAATTGGTCATCATCAGGCATCGTGTCTGAAGGACAGGACAGGCTGGATGGAGTTCATGACCCTGTCAAACCGGATAATTACCAAACTGCCACTCCGCCTCCTTATTCTGTCGGTGGACGCGTGATGATTTTTTTGTTAATTTAAGAGAAATTAGATTTTAGCCTCTCTAATTCCACCTCTTCTCATTTTGCCCCTCGCTGTGGCAGTGGTTTTCCCTTCGCTTTACAGTTGTAGTTGCATTTTGCTCCTTATTTTAAAAAAGGAGGTTTTTTTTTTTTCCGATTTTAACAAAATTATTAGATGCTACACTGAAAGACAACTTGAAATGACGGGACGTGATTAATATTTAATCATTTAGGCCAGCCGAGAGGGCATCTTATTGAAATACGTCGCTTATGTTTATTATTCTAACAATTCAGGTGCTTTTGATTGGCTATGGTTTTCAATTTCCATCCTCTCCGAAACCGTAAATTAGTAGAGTAAAAATGATTTATAAAAAGAAAAAAAATTTAAAGAAACACTTAAGGAAAAATACATAATGATGCCCATAAAAAATAAAATGGTGAGTCCCATCACTGTGTCTTTTCTGAAATATTTTCTTAAATATATATTTTTTTTTTGAATGTATCATACCTCTTAGTAAAGTAGACTGTGCATATTGAAAGTGTCAAGTAAAAAATCATTTTTTTAAAAAAATCATCAAAATGATATTCGTATTTTAAAATTATCCCTCGTATTAACGGTCCCATAGATTTTAGAAGGAGACAAATACATTTTAACACACGAAGCAATTTGCGCTTTAACGAAAATCAAATCATGCCTCTTTATTATCAAGCCCTGTTCAAGTACTAACTCAGAGTATATCCCCTTGGATTCATATTAATCCTTAATATGAATGTATGAATTTTAGAATCCCTAATAAAATTCGAAACAAAATGGAATGCATTTAGAGGCCGATTTAATACTTTATCAAGCATCCGTGAGCATCCAATTAGATCATTTGATTTTTTTTTTCACAGTTGATGGAGAATATTATAGGAATTTCATTATTGATCCAGTAATGTAGAGTGTCTAGTTTAGGTATTTTGGAAACTCCTGATTTAGTATATTGACCTAAATATTTCTTCTGGCCAACTTTTATTATGTTTTATTGCGGAAAGATGTGCATAAAATAAATGATAAAGCGATAATTATGTATTACAGCTTTTAAATTGCGAAATTAATACTTCCCTGTATCTTTCCAAAAATAACCTGCAACATAATTGGCATTTATGTTCACTAATAACATAATTAAAGAGTATGAATGACGATTTGTTTTAATTATGTTCTTGTTAGACCTTCTATTTTCGATAAATCTCAGTTCTTACGAAATTTGATTTATAGCCCTAACAAACTGTTGTTATATTAGGGATGTGATATTTTGATTTCCATTTGACGAGGAATGTAATTGAAAAAGAGTAGAATAAGAACAATATAATTAGGTCGGGAAGGGAAATTGAATGCCGTCCGCCATTTTTTGTTGTTCGTCGGGATCGAAATCTAAATGCGGCATGCTTCCATCGATGCGGCTTGCCTTCTTCGATCTCGGCGTCTGAGCTTCGGCCCTTGGCCAGGGATTCGCTGATTGAATTCGCCGCGAATCCCTGGGGAAACCAAATCCCCACTTTGATGTGGTTTTAGGCCACGGGAGGCGATCAAAACCCTTCTTTTACTGCCGTAATCCGTTTTCTTTAGCTTTGGAGATCTCGGCGATGCCTTCTGCCCCCTCTTTCGATGGCGCGAAAGCCGATGAGGCCCAGGAATCCCAGTTGTAAAGCGTCATTTGGATCCGGAGCTGTTGAGGGTAAGTTGCAGAGTGGAGATTAGGGCCTTACATTTTTTTTTTCCTTTTCCTTTTTCCCTTTTTGCTGGTTCTTGTTCTGGAAGCTTTGTGTTTGTTTGTTATTTTGATTTGGGATTTGGGGGATCGGTTCTATCTAGTCTCTGAATGTTGCGAATGACGCGGGAGAGCTTGATCAGAATCGCATGTTTGTGCTTGGTTTGCATGAAATCCTTGGTCTGGAGCGCCACAGACCCGGGAGATTATGCGATTCTCGACGAATTCAGGAAAGGGTTATCTAACGCGGAGCTGCTTGGATGGCCGACGAACAATAAGGATCCGTGCGGCACTCCTAAGTGGCCTTACGTCTACTGCTCTGGCTCCCGGGTCTCTCAGATTCAGGTCCAGAACATGGGGTTGAGCGGGCCTCTACCCAAGGACTTCAACAAGCTCTCTATGCTGAGCAATATCGGCCTTCAAAGGAACAATTTCAACGGACAGTTGCCGTCTTTCAGAGGTTTGTCCAATCTGCAGTATGCCTACCTTGGAGGCAACCAGTTCGACACTATTCCTTCAGATTTCTTCGTCGGCCTCACTACTTTGCAGGTTCTGTCCTTGGATAAGAACCCTCTGAATCAGAGCACCGGATGGGTTTTACCCTCAGATTTGGCGAATTCAGCACAATTGGTGAATCTGTCACTCATTCAATGTAACCTTGCTGGTGAAATACCAGAGTTCCTCGGAAGCATGAGCTCTTTATCTGCCCTGAAACTTTCTTATAACAATCTAATCGGCAGCATTCCAGCAAGCTTCTCCGGTTTGCCACTGCAGATTCTGTGGCTTAACAATCAGAATGGTCCAGGGTTGTCTGGTCCAATTGATGTCATTGCACAAATGACAATGTTGAATGATGTTTGGCTCCATGGGAATCAGTTTTCAGGATCTATCCCCAATTCAATTGGTGCGTTAACTTCCTTGTCACGACTTTGGCTTAACAACAACCGATTTGTTGGTCTTGTTCCTGAAAATTTAACAAACCTGCCACAGCTCAACTCATTACAATTGGATAATAATATGTTGATGGGACCAATTCCAAAAGTGAGCTTCACTAACTTCACATATGCTGAGAACTCATTTTGCCAATCTAAACCAGGAGTGCGTTGCTCACCAGATGTGACTGCACTTTTGTATTTCCTTGATGGAGTAAACTATCCACCAAAGCTTGCTAGTTCTTGGTCCGGTAATGATCCTTGCACTGGATCTTGGTTAGGCGTTTCTTGTTCCAATGACAAGGTTTCAGTTATAAATTTGCCAAACAGTGAGTTAAATGGCACCATCAGTACAACTCTGGGCGAATTGGATTCTCTAGTGAATGTTTTTCTAGAGGGAAACAATCTTACTGGCTTAATTCCTAATAGCTTGGCAAATTTGAAATCTTTAAGAATGCTGAATCTCTCTTCCAATGATCTCTCACCTCCTGTGCCAAAATTCGCTAGCAATGTAAAGGTCCTACTAGATGGAAATAAGTTGCTGATAAATCCATCGCCACCAGGATCTCCCAGCATTGTTTCTCCTAGCAACTCTCCTCCAAGTGCTGATACCCCATCAACAGACTCACCAAAGGCTCCTGGAGCGCCATCTTCCTCATCCAGTTCAAGTGATATTGCAGGAAGTTCTAGAAAGCCAAATATTTTATTTATCATCATTCCAATTGTGCTTGGAATTTCAATAATACTCCTTGTCATGCTACTTTGTTACCGACGTTGGAAAGGCAAAACTTCTGTAACGGCATCAACAGGCTCCTCCACAACTCAACCTAGTAACTCTTTCGATCCAGCTAATTTAGATAAGTTGGTGGCAAAAGATAATGCCAATAATAGCATAGCCACCAGCATCACTGAACGTTACAGCCAAAACAGCAGCAATACTACTAATACCTATGCCATAGATTCAGGAAACTTGATAATATCGGTCCAAGTTCTTCGAAATGCTACAAAAAACTTTGCTTCTGAAAATGTGCTTGGTCGTGGTGGATTTGGTGTGGTCTACAAGGGAGAATTGCATGATGGGACGATGATAGCAGTTAAAAGAATGGAGTGTGCTGTTTTAAGTAACAAGGGTTTAGATGAATTCCATTCAGAGATTGCTGTTCTTTCAAAGGTTCGACACCGTAATTTGGTCTATATTTTGGGTTACTCTGCAGAGGACAATGAGAGACTTTTAGTATATGAATACATGCATCAGGGGGCTTTAAGTAGGCATCTTTTCCAATGGAAAGAGCTGGGGTTGGAGCCTTTGTCTTGGAAAAAGAGACTGAACATTGCATTGGATATTGCTCATGGGTTAGAGTATCTTCATAACTTGGCTCACCAGTCCTTTATCCACAGAGATCTGAAGTCCTCGAATATACTATTAGGAGATGATTTCAGAGCAAAAATTTCAGATTTTGGATTAGTGAAGCTTGCACCTGATGGGAAACAATCTGTTGCAACGAGACTTGCTGGGACCTTTGGATACTTAGCTCCAGAATATGCCGGTAAATTCATGAACTATTTTAACACCATCAATAGATCATGCTATGGTCATTATCAATTTATGATTTATGGCACTTTGCTTACTTGAATTTAAATTATAGGCATATTTTGTTGTGTTATTCACAAAAGAATAAAGTTTTGTTGCAAACAATATGTGCCACACTTGATGCACTCAGGAAACAATTAATATCTCGATTGAAAATTTGTCATTCCTTTTCTATTTGCACTTCGCATTAGGATGTAGGTGAGCGTCAAAAACTGTGATGCTGGAAGTTGATAATGATTTCTCATTTTGAAACACTGCAATATATACATCCTTTTTTTGACTAATCCAGATATCCTCTTTGAACTGACTAATTCTAGAGGCGACTGGCCCGACCCCATGGAAGTTTTCCACTAGCCACTAAGATAAATCCGGAAAGTGCAGATGTGTTTTGATGGATGGCCCAACATTACGAGCTGTTTGAGCACCACGGGCGTATAATATGCCTTGTAAAAAAATTGAACTCTCATTGCATGGGATCTCATATTACCTCTTACCATCGCGTTGTATCTGGGGGCAACAATATTTACAT
This sequence comes from Kaempferia elegans, assembly GCA_037974815.1. NCBI lineage: Eukaryota > Viridiplantae > Streptophyta > Magnoliopsida > Zingiberales > Zingiberaceae > Kaempferia > Kaempferia elegans. The sequence continues at coordinate 4,310,417 of JBBPFQ010000126.1, read as the reverse complement.
CCTTGCTCCTATTTGAACTGAATATCTATACAAGCATATCCCATGAGATAAGAAAATTGGACATTTGCTTATATATATATATATAATTTTTTTTTTCAAACTGAATGGAAATTAATACATTATTTTATGCACATTGTTGTGTTATCTCTTAGTTATATTTAGAAAAGAGAGAGTAAGATTTTGGAAATATGCCACTGAATAGTTCATCATCTATATTTTTTTTGTGGGGATCCTTTTGATTTTCCAAGTCTTGTTTGCTTTGGTTCATGTACTGTCTTACTTCCCAATCTGAAATTTCAACTCATGTTGCATTTTAATGTTCTAGGGCCTCTAGCTACCTTTGACAAATAAATATTTCATTGACTACAATACTATTGTTGAATTTTGGAAATCTAATACTTTAAATTCAAATATTGCACTTTTGTCTCTCCAAGGCTGAGTTACACATTTATCCAAATCTTCTATTGTGTTTTCTCAGTGACCGGAAAAGTGACGACAAAAGTTGACGTCTTCAGTTTTGGTGTTGTTCTCATGGAGCTATTGACTGGTATGATGGCTCTAGATGAAGAAAGGCCTGAAGAAAGCCATTACTTGGCTTCCTGGTTCTGTCGCATGAAGACAAGTAAAGATAAGTTAAGGAGCATCATTGACGCATCTCTTGCTGTTACAGATGAGACCTTTGAAAGTTTTGTTGTCATTGCTGATCTAGCAGGCCATTGTGCTGCTCGAGAGCCTTACCAGCGACCTGAGATGGGGCATGCTGTTAATGTGCTTGCCCCACTTGTTGACAAATGGAAGCCTGTTAATGATGACCAGGAGGAAAATTTAGGTATTGATTTTGGTAAACCCCTTCTTCAGATGGTTAAGGGATGGCAAGCTGCTGATGCTACAGATGTTAGTTCTGCTAGCCTTGATGATAGTAAAGGAAGCATCCCTGCAAGGCCTGCTGGATTTGCAGAGTCTTTCACTTCTGCAGATGGTCGATGATTAAACCTTCAAATGATAGTTTCCTTTTGTTTTGCTTCTTTTGGTATATGTTCTTAAATATCTCGCAAGTCCTTTCAGATAGGTGTCTTTCAAGTCCTTAGGCAATCAATTAGAGTTTTATGATTGTTGTTATGTTCTGTCAGTAAGAATTGTGGGGTTTGTTTCTACCAGGAATAATCGACTGCCTGGATTTGTTGTAAATAGAAAGATAAAGTACGAAACTCTTATTACATAATCAACAAGTACATGCATATCTTGTTTCGGGCAAACGAAGAGCAATCTGATTCATGCACTGATTTAATGATGCACTTTAGCTATTGTTGGTTCTTTTGATACTATGTCTACTTCATCACAATAATTCATGCACTGCTTCATGTTTCTGAGCATCCCAACAATCTTTATTCGAATGCTGATCAAAATAGTGGTAGTTGTTTGTGTACTGTCTTCGATTATTTGGTTTGATTTCTCCTCTGGTTGAAACCTTTTCTTGCCACATTATAGTTCTTCTCCAGATTATATTTCATCATTGGTTGTTCGATATATAGATGATTGTTGGAGATCTAATCCCTTGTAGCTTAGTAAGGAGGACTCACATTAGCCATCACACATGGAACTAGATGAGTATAATTGGAACCCATCGGGTAGACGTGATTCGATTGGGGCCAGGATGAGCATTGATGCATGCAGAGAGGGTTTGCAGTGTCTAGGTTGAGTTGCATCAAGGTGTATTAGGAGACAATTAATGGGAGCCTAAGTTGAGCATAAGGAAGTGAGGGAATCAAGCACTAAGAGGCATATTCGAAAGAGAAGAAAATTATTGTGATGGGATTTTTCTTAAGACCTTGGAGGGAGATTGCACATAGATGATTTACCAAGTTATCGATCGGATGAGATTGGAAATTTTTAAGTGCTTATTCAAAGATTTGAATCTTTTCTGTGAGGAGTTATTGTCTGGATTTGTGAAAATACTGACAACTTGTAAAAGTCCTACCATCGGTTCTTGTATTATCTATAAAAAAAACCCTTTAAGATAAAATTTTTATTGAAATCGTTGAGTTTTTATTATATCAAACCAATACTTTAATCTATTTCAACCGTTTTTATTTTCAAAAATATCCTTGTTGATATAAAAAAAAATAATTAGATCGAACATAGAGTGATCAATCTAGTTCTATAAAAGTTTTTCACTGACTACCTAGGTAAATCATAAAAGTACACATGGAGGCTATTCTAACAATTAATATTCTCAGGTCCGCTACCTATTAAGGAGAGAAATTCTCAATAATACACAATAGCTGAGTCTCAAACTCTAGTTCGCTGATCTATCATTGAATGATCTAACCATGACATCCTAACTTGGAGCATTGTTGGTGTTGTTATAGCAACTATAATTCATAGCTGTTACAATATGAATATTTTAATTATTAACCATAATAATATTATATTATGCCAACTATAAATCATAATTATTATACACATAGTTTAGGGATGACAATGGGTCGGATTCAGATTGGATTCTACATCCTCCACCCCCGTATCCATCAGGTATAGGATCTTCGATGGGTATACTCATACCCAATAAAGGATCAGACATCTTTTATACTTATACTTTTTCTTTTTTTATCCAATTATTATCATTCATCGTAAATAAATATATATGTGCGTGTGTGTGTGAGATGCACGGAGGGCACCCTCCCGTGAGTGTCGCGCACGGGCGACGCCCACGCACGTCGCCTAGGATATAAATCACATATATATATAATTTAATCGAGTATTCGGGTCGGGTATCGATAGTCCCTCCATACCCTTCTATATTTGGATCGGATATTGAATGCTCGATCGGATTCGAGTGAAATTGTATTTGAACAATATTGATCAATATTATATTATAACAATTATAAGATTATAGCTATATTATAATTGTTTAGTTATAATATATATATGAGATTGTAGTTGCAATCATGTAATAGCCATAGTATATAAAAAAAAATTAAAAATAAAAATACACGGAGAGAAATGTAGTGTTATTTTGATAATAAATAAAAAATAATGTTCTTTTGATTATTCTATTTTTTCATTATTTGATAATTTAAATATTCAGACTTCACCCAATTAATTCCGAAAGTAAGTCCTCATAATTCACCTATTCATAAATTCATAACACAACTTATATTTAAAAAAAAAACTCTTATTATAATCTTTAAAAAGTATGTATTTTCATATATTATCAAAATAACACTATATTAAAATATGTTAGGAAGAGATAATAAGGGAGCAATGGCATACAGTGATGCATCTCAGGTGGTGGGACTTTTCTTGGCAATAAATAAAAAGAGTGTCATTTTTTTTTTTTTTGAATCATTACATTAGGGCCGCTTTTCTTTTTTTTTTTTTTTTTTTTTTT
>JBBPFQ010000126.1:4221203-4232173 GCA_037974815.1 Kaempferia elegans | reverse complement strand
GTGTGACTCAACTACTTTGGATGATGCATACCTTAGAGGATTATGACCTTCACTATTCAAAAGTCAAGGTGTTGTGTGATAATGTGAGCACCATTAATTTGACAAAAAATCAGATGCATCAATCTAGGACAAAGCATATTGAGGTAAAGCATCACTTTATTAGAGATCATGTAGCAAGAGGAGACATTGAACTTATGTATGTTGATTCCAAGTCAAACCTTGCCGACATATTCACCAAGCCCTTACCCGAAGCGGAGTTTACATCACTTAGGAGAGAGTTAGGTATATGTTTTGTATAATGATTGAGTATAGGTTACATGATCCCATAGCTGACCTTTAGAGTTATACCTCACAACATATCACAAAAGCCCTAAGAATCCTCAATTTTGGTATTAAGTGCCCTAGATATTATGTGAGATGTTAAAAAGGTACACTAGGTTCATCATGCTTGTTATGATGCATTATTTTGAGTCAAACGTGTCATCTAGAGATATTAATCTTTAATTGAAACAATCATTGGGAAGTCTTGTGCACAATTCATATGTCCATAGCTCCTTGAATATGATTGAAAATTTTAACTTAATTCTCATGCATACAATTACGTGTTAAGTTCATAAAGTCATGAAACTAAGAGTTGGGTAGAGAATTACCATACAAATTAAGGATAAAAGTGCTCTAGTAGTTTATTTGAACAGAGACATTAAGAGAGAGCACAAACTAGAAATTTAGGTCTATGTTTTATTGAACAATTTAAGCAATTTTGAGTAATATGTTTATCTTAGGATTTGGAATGTAAATATTTTTTATCTATTTTTCCCAAGTAGATACTCATTAAATAGATATCTCCATGAAATTTAAGAATTTTTTTAGGTCTAGCGAATTTCTATTGCATTTCTAAAATTGGACTCAGAAATAGGTTAACACACTGTACCAGTCGACTGCGTCAGCTACCAATCAACTGCTAGCAGTAATCCTCGTAAATAGAATGTTCTGTTCGATATTATCCATTGTAGTAGTCGACTGATGCTACAATCAGTCGACTGCTACAGTAATCTTTGTGAAACAAAATGTTTCCGTCCGACACCTTACACTGTGTTAGTCTATTGGTCTCATAATCAATTGACTGATATATGCAAGTCTATAAAAATGCCACGCACAGGCGACTGACAGAAACTAGGGTTTCCGTCGCTGCCTGTAGTCCTCCACCATCTGAGAATCCCGGTTGGCCCGCTGTTCTTGCCGGAGTCTCTCCCAAACCTCGGATATACTCCCTTAAGCTCTTCTCTTCTCAAGATCCAAGCTAGGGTTAGGGTTTTGTGCCTCAAATCTGCTTCAACTCTCTCCCACCTTCACAGCCAAGTAAATGGAACGATGGTAACACTTTCAAACTTACTCTTCCATTCTTGTTGTGATTTTTAAACTAACTCTATTTTTTTGTGTTTGTTTACCCAATTTTCCTCTTGATTGGGTCCATTTGCATGCATTGTCATATTTAGGGTTAGGCAAAAGCGTAGGGCCGGAGAGGGAACCTCTTGATGATGCTTGTTGAATCCTCTTGTTGGAGTTTAAACTTGCTACTTGTTGGGTCTTTTATGGTGGGGCAGCATAAGGGAGCACCATTATCTTCACATCATATGACTATGCTTAGCTTCATAGCAATGTTATAAACTAAAAAAGGGTAACCCGGTGCATTAAGCTCCCATCAATGCGAGGTTTGGGAAATGGTCTATTGTACGCAGTCGTACCTGCATGCAAGAGGTTATTTCTGCAACTCAAACCCATGACGTCTAAGTCATACGACAATAATTTTACTATTGTGCTAAGGCTCCCCTTTAGCAATGTTATAAACTCTCTGTTAATTTCATAACTTACATTTTCTGAAAATTCTCTAGTTTTTTTTGTGCTTCTCTTCACAAGTGAGATTTTGTTTTTCTGCCTTCAAGGTTTTCTTGTGAATTTGTAACTTTTCTAATTGAACTACCCACCAACAGATAGTTTCTACCAGAGATATACACCGTAGCAGTATTGATGCTTCATTCAAGACAACGTATTATGATCGACGTCTCCTCCGGTTCTGTCTAACAGATGGCCACTCAGAAGTAATTGCAATAGAGTATGCTCCGATTTCAACTATTAGTGAAGAGTTAATCCCTGGTACTAAGGTATGACTACTAATAGAGTTTCAAGTTTCAATCGCGTGTATATTTTGTGTTTTTGGTGGATGTAATGGATCCTCTATCTGAAGTTCTTTGTATATTTGCTAGAATATTGATTATTCATCAGATCCATATGACCTTGCCTTCATTGGTTACGTTGTTTCCATCACATTACCCTGTGCAAAAACAGATTGCACAAGAACAATGCATCTCCAAACAGTATTTGCTTTGGAAATTGTTGCTCACCTGTAGTTTGGGTTAGTTCTATGTCATTGAGGAAAAATTAAACTTCTTCTCAATAAACACTAGGTAGCCCTCTTTCTTTTATAAATTGTGATAGGTACCAAGTTCCAGATGTGGACCAAGTGTTGGATCATGGGTGAAACATGTTGGATCGTGAGGGAAACAAGCCCAAAACATGGCTTGTATATTCCAGGAGTAATAAAACAAAAAGGGGTCCGAACAGAATTAATATACAGTGGTAGTTTATGTTTTAGAGTCAGTTATATCTTTGTGGCTGTTATGTTAGCATGTTTTAGAGTATGTGTGGTTATAAGTTTGTGGGAAGTTAGAGGGGAGGGGATCTAACTATTACTGTGAGAAGATGGCTTTGACGAAAGCATTATGCTTTGGGCTGGTGGAGAGAGTTTTCATTACCAGTCTGTTTGTGTTAACCTTAATACAATTCTGTGTTTTTTGTGTTCCTCCATTCTGAATTTTGGGTTCCTAACAAATTGTTAATGAATAGGGAACAATATAAATAATCCCTTACACATTGTTACATGAGTCCCTAACACCTCCCCTCAAACTAGTTTGAATATACTGTAGAGATTAGCACTATAATCCCTTACACATTGTAACATGAATCCCTAACACCTCCCCTCAAGCTAGTTTGAAAATACTGTAGAGATTAGCACTGTAACATAAATTTAAGTGATGTCTAGCTTAAGGTTCCTGCAGAATAATATGCATGGAGAAAGAATTGATCCAGCTTGATGCCTCCATGATACAGGAGGATCCGCAGATTTTTATAATTATATTTGGTAATTTTCATCTTTTTGGTATTTAAGGTATTTTTAGTATTTTAGGTATTTTTGATAATTTTGTATTTTTATATTTTGAGTCCGTTTAGAGATTTTAGATTGCTAATATTTTTCCTTTTTGATTTAATAATATTTTTAGCAGTGCCATTATTTTCCTGTTTCCTTAGTATTCCTCTTCGAATCAACAGGTTTTAAAAGATTATTTTCTGTATTCGCGCGCGAATCAACAGATTCAATAGCCCGCTAGGATAATCGCTATCACGTCCGACGTCACTCCATGGAATGATGCACACATAGAGAAGGCTAATCCGACTTGAGATCCCCCGAATAACACATGCAGAATGACTGCCTTTAGATCTACAAAATGACGTATATGGATAACACAATGCAGTTGACTAATAATGGTGATACTAGAATGCCATAAAAGCAAGGGGCTTAACTGATCATGATGACACAGAGATTGACATGTGCAAGGACACAACTAGCGGTGATGAGGCACAAAATGAAACATGAGTCGGGGCTCAGCTGACAATGGCTGTTCGATGGAGGTTCCACCATGTGTTTGATGCTTTAATAAAGGAAAATCGACATTGTGTATCAGTCTAACAAACGCAATTGATGTCGTTGTGTCCCAATGTGCTTGGATGCTTGAAAAGAAGACTCTACAGAAGATCAAATTGGGCTAGGACAACTTTGTGGAGGACTTGGGTGGATATTGCATAGGGAAAATAGATGGGTGTCGTGCATGATGGAGAGAATCTCACGAGAATACCTTAGTGAAGATACGCCGAATAAGTCTAATGTGAGATCATGTCATATGGGACTTGTGCGGAGGATCTTGGTGTTTGAGATCATGTCATATGGGTTGTAGATGAACATGACGATTGTGAATAAACTTGGTGTTTGTTTCAATAAGAACTTATTTATGTTTACTGGATGGTAAAAAAAAAACACAAACTTGAACACCGGGGTGCTCAATTCATTAACATTCACGAATAGAGCTCGCAAACAATTTATAAATAAAGTTATTTATTAACTTGTCTAAAACTTGATTATAAATTTAGTTCTCTATTTGTTTATGAACAAACATTAATTTTCAGTCCTTGAATGATTATTGTTTTTCTTCTGAATTTTTAATGATTTTTATTTTGGGCCAAGGTTGCTTACATTCTCTAGGTAAGTCTCATTTGTAGTCTAGCATGCACTAGATTATCTTTTATATATATATATATATATGCTTTCACATATTAAATTCTACCTAGGTTTAAGTTTTAATACTTTTACAAGTATCATTATTCTGATATATGCTCGATAATAGACATCTGTAATTCCTACAGTTCACCTTGTCACGTGCTATGGTATTATGTAATTATGTTATACTCCTGCTATATGACATTGGTTTTCTCATAACTGGGCTCTAGATTCGTATACAGAAAAGAATACCCGCTCACAGTGGTATACTATGTTTAGAACCTGATTCGATACTTGTGATGGGAGGTTTAGTGCAATCTCTCCATGACGAATGGCAGATTAGTCGGAAATATTCAGGTTTCTCCAGATCATCACTCAAGTTGTCTCAGACTGATGATGGTACTGGTCCTCCTCCATTTGAAAAGTTACAAATTGCAGAATATGGGAGGAGGTCTGCACAGCCACGTAAACTTCATGGTAATCTTCTGTTAATAGTTTCTAGCTTATAATCAATAGCATTTTTTTCTTTGCATGGACATATTTGTTTTATCATTTATGTGGCGGTAGACTACTTCATCTTGTTAGGATATGTGATCGTATCACCCTAAAGATAAAATATAAGAATCCTAAATAATATTAAAGCCTTTAAATAAACATCACAGTTTATTACATCCCATTGATTTAGAGTCCCTTGTATTAGGTTATATTACTTAGAAGTCATTATTAGATTTAGGCTTAATCTTCAAGTGTTACGTTTGTGAATATGTAATAATTATATTAGTGCTCTTTATCCTAACTGATTACTAAGAAGTTACTAAATTTTGGCTTTAGTTTAAAGGCACTATTTTAGGTAATACGTAGCCAGGCTATTTATCCTAACTGATAAAGAATTGCCAACCTCAAATAGTTGGGAGTTGGGATCAACATGGCTTGATGTTTTTTGTGGTACATGTAAGCTATTCAAGTATCAGAACCACATGTTGAGAAACTAATGAAGAAGTCAGATTCAAACTGATTATTCTCACTACTCACTAGGTCTTCATTTCTTCAAGTAAAGTGAGATGATTTTTATTGTTAGGTCCCTTTGCAACCAATTCTGGTAGCCGTGTTCTCAACCAGATATCTAGTTAACAAATTAATGCTAGAAATACCAACATCTCTTTATTATTTTTCTGACATCTAATTACTATACTTCGATTGATCACTTTGGAGATGATGTTTAGAACTGCAAGGGTGGACAGATGAATAATTAGTGTGGTAGTAATAAGCATCTCTCATCAAGGAAGAACAAGCTTGAGAGTCAGAAGTCAAGGGAAAGAGAGGCTTAATCACGTGCATTTCTTGAGATAATGGATGACAATACTGGTTTTGAAGGTCAGACAGCGGCAATGGTGTTATCTATTGGTGTCTATGAAATGGAGCAACAGGTAGTAGTATCAAAGAGGGAATGTAATGCTGGCATCAAAGATGCATCAGTTATTCCCTGTTGACAGTAACTGATCGATCCTGATTCTCACTTTGAATATGGATTTTATTATCTTTTGCAGATTCTGAGTGTGTGAAATGGGCAAGGGAAATTATCTGTGGGGTGTTTGATTTGGATTAATTGGTAACTAGCTTGTACATAGTGGCTGGTGATTTGTCATAATTGATGTGAGTTATGGACTAAGGTAAATGGACTGAAGGTAAATGTGGACATGAAACACCCACTGCAATATATTTTCTTCATTTTTGCCTTTCCCAGTTTGAGACCAGCTTGATTGCATGCATTTTCAAACTAAAGAAAACTTGACTAGCCATGAGAAACTTGTAAGAATTCAGAATGAAAGCAATTTCAACTTAGTTAAAATGCCATGAGCAATACGTTAATCTGAGCTAAGAACTCAGATTGAAAGCAATGTTAACTTAGTTAAAACACCATTATTGATATGAAAATTGAGCGCTTGACCAAAAGCATTTTTAGCTAATCTGCATGCACCTTGATTGAGTCAAAATATTTTCTTGACTTCGGTTAGATTGACTTTTTACATCCTATGTGTGCTTTTGTTCAAACTTTTTTAATTGTGGTGTACTTCTAGAATCATTGTGGAAGACCTGGTCAATCAAATGGTCGAAGGCTACAAAAGATTGATGTAGCCTTATATTTTGAGATTCTTGTGAAGTAGAATAGATTAAGAATATAATGGATCCAATGGAACAGAAAGATGTTCAGAGAATCCACTTCAAGAAAATGTTTACAACCCTCATCCATTTATTCTTTTCAATTATCATTAGTTTGATATGCTGTCGGATAATGTTTGATAATATAACTCATCGCTAGCTCTCTTTGTTCATTGGACAATATATTTAAGTGGATCATGAGTATCTTAAGCACAGGGAAGTTTATGTTATTTTATTTTATTATTTTGCAGTTCCTGGATTGGTTGAAACTTACTTCACTACTGCATCAGAGTAGTCTGTTTATAGTTGGGTCAACTCATTAATTGACTGTCACGTTTGCTATACCTTTAAGTAGCTACTGATGACCTCTGATCCTCTGCAGTTTCTGACGAAAGACATAGACAAGGAAATCTAAGCCGCCAGACAGATAGAAGGGACCTTAGTCATGCAGAGGCAGATAAAACGGTAAAGAATCCTGAAGCAGATGGAACTGAGAATAAACCTAGTAGTTCAGACACCAGACCAAAAGAAGGTACAAGATTGCATCTGCATCTTTTACTTCAGTGATCTGTACTGACTTTGGTTGTGATCATCTTTGCCACTTAACCAACAGTGAGTGAAGCTGTTCCAGTTCAAAACCAAGCTGCTGCACAGAAGCTTCTTCAAAAAATGAGCCAACCTGATAACAAAGAAACGAATCCAAGATTTCGTAAACACAAATTCAAAGCAAAGCAGGAGGAAGCTGTTGTCTTCACTTTAGATGAATGGGAAAGGACAAAAGGCATGAAGCTGAATACCATGCTCAATAGCGGAATGCAGGATACTACAATCCATGATGAGGAGCTTGCTCGACAGTTGCAGGATCAATTAGATTTTGAAGATTCCTATGTGAGTATGGTTACTGGATTTCTTTGCAACTGGGGATTTATTCAATTCCTAATATGTGAATCTTTAGGCGAAAGCTGGAGGTTCAGAAGCTGAACAGATTAGGAGGAGCATGTTTAGCTTTAGCGGTGCTGAAGACATGAGTGATGGAAGAAGGGAGTTTAGAGGACGGGGAAGGGGAAGAGGAAGAGGAAGAGGAAGAGGGAGAGGCAGGGGAAGAAGATTTGGTTAATCTCCTATTTCATGGTAATTTTATTATAGTAGAACTGAGGGATTTTATCGAACACTATTCTCAAAGTATTTGTAGTTACTCCTATTCTGTCAGGACTTTGCGCATGGTGCTTGCTGTTCACCTGCCTGTTTTGAGGTAAGTTGTCTACTTTGCCTTGTATTTTTTTTTCACAAAAAACTATTAATTTGGGGTAATATTCAGGCATATCGAAGAACTACTATGATAATAATAATAATAATAGCAAATTATTGGCGTTTTTAACATCAGGTTCGTCGACTATGTCAGCTCCATTGTTTTGAAAATATGCTGTTGCATGCATCAACTAAGGATTTGGCTTGACTCAAAGGCCTTGTATATTATCTTTTGGTGATTTGGTCCATCATAATGGTCGATTGATAATCGATCATCATAATGATTATCAGCTTCCTTTGTTACCGAAAGCCCTCTATGGTATCAACAATGTGAATTATTGAGCTCCCGAGTTATGGTGCAGCGGCAAGGTCCTCATGTAGAATCTCAATCATGCACGGTTTAATTCTTAATTAGGTTGCACTGTAAGATATTTTTCTCTAGTAGGACATGTTGGGTTGTTGGGCTGTCTCAGTGCTTCTTGATTTATTTTGATGGTAAGTGTAAAACTTTTGTGGGCTAGATTAGTTATATTTATGATTAATTGAACTGAAGGGTTGAATACTCGTGTTGATTAAAAAAACAGTGTTGCTAGGAGTAATAGAGATTCATGATAGGAGTAATAGAGATTCATGATTTTTTATCATGTATAATAAAGTAAAGCCCTTAAACAATCGTCGATGTATCATTTCTTCTCGCAAAAGGATTTTGTTGTTGTTAACCTTTATCAGCATTCTTTGATAACAACTTTTCCCTTCGATTTATAACCATTTTGATGAGTAATATCTTGTTTCTCATGCTTTAGTCTCTCTGTTTTTTTTCTTGAACATGCATGATCAGAAGTTCATTTGTAAAACTAAACATTATGAAACGATGTATTTGAGATGTTACTGTAGCAAACCATATCAGTCATCTTTCTTTCTCATAATGCAATATTCTTAATATTTGCAAATTTTTTTAGTGAATTTTTGACACAAATAGTTTTAAATAATCTCTATAGATTTTTTTTTATTTGAAAATATCATTATTGATTTATATTAATAGGATTATATTTTAAATAAAATATAATTTTATTTCACATGAGACTTTCAATCTCATACACAATTTTTAGCACCATAATGAAATTTCATTATGATGAGTTTAAATGGGTTCACTTCTAATATATTTTATCAAAATATTATTATGATCATGGTAAAATTATGTAATTGTTTTTAGATGTTATTAATATAAGTTAGTGATTGCTACTTATGAAAATAGCAGCTTGGCTCTATTATATTGTGTAACATAATTTTGTTTTTTTTTTCAAGTGTAAAAACTCTTAAAAAATTATTATAGTTTGATGTTATTTATATAGGATCCATGATGAAAATATCCATGATTTTGTGTAACATTATTTTGTTTTTTTTATTATTATAGGATCCATGATGAAAATATTTGGGATGAGCATAATTACATAATAATTTTTTTTTTTACCTTCACTCAAATTGTATAATGGTAAAATATTTATAGAAGTAAATAAAAGAATTAAAGTTTGAACGGGTATAAGTTACGTTTTAGATTTATCCAATAGATTTCTCGATTAATCCAGCAAAATCTATGCATGTACAGTATAAAATTAAATAAATAAATAAAATTATTTTTTTAAAAAAATTATCATAAAAGTCATTCCGTCTTATATTTTCTATCAAATTGCCCTTTAAAATCAAATTTAAAATATTTAGACTAGCCATTAAAAAAGACACAAAGCAAACTCGTGAATTGTAACTTTTATCTCCGAACCACATAAATCAGTGTGTCTTCTCTATTGTTAATTTGTTTTCTTTTGTATTCCGCTGCATAGACTAACAAGTGTAGGAAGACGACCACTTTAGCCGGACGCGTAGGTCCCAACATTAGTCACACCATGTTGTAGTAGCAATGATTAGATAGATGCTACAAAACGTTGTACTAGCTACGATTTAGTAGCTACTACAATATGGTCGTGCAGGAGACATCGGGCAGGGTAACATTTTTGATATATAGAAATGTTACCTTACCTGACGCCGACTGTGCTATGATTTGGTTGTTGCTATAACATGAAAACCTTAAAATATCCACATTATAGTAATTATAATCAGCTAATTACTACAATGCGGTGTGATAAGAACGGTGTAGCAGCTACGATTTGGTAGTTACTACAACGTGGAAAACCTAAAATATCAACATTGTAGCAGCTACAATTTGGTAGCTGTTATAACGTGGTGTGATAAGAACATTGTAGTAGCTACGATTTGATAGCTGCTACAACATGGAAACCCTAAAATATCGACGTTGTAGCAGATATGATTTGGTAAATGCTACAAGATGGAAACCCTAAAATATCAACGTTATAATAGCTACAATTAGGTAGCTGCTAAACGTGGTCTGATAAGAACGTTGTAACAGCTACAATTTGATAGCTACTACAACGTGAAAATCCTAAAATAAAAATGTTGTACCAACTATGATTTGCTAGCTGCTATAATTTTTTTTTTTTGATAAAAACGTTGTAGCAGCTACGATTTGCTACTTGCTACAATATTTTTATTTTAGGGTTTTCAGATTGTAGCAACTAACCTAAATCCTAAACTCTAAGGTGAGGCAAGAATAGAGAGTTAAAAGATATACCATCAGAATAGAAGCATGTAGATGCAAATGAACAGGCACAGCCAGGCGAGGTGAGTTGGTACCGAGGGAGTTGATTAACGGAAGACAGTGAAGGGTGCCATGTGGAAGCTCAAAGGAGGAGGTTTCAGAAATGTTTGGGTAGCCTAATAGGGGAAGGGGGAGAAGGACGAATGATTCGAAATATTTAGATGTTTAAAAGGGAGGGAAAGGGTTCGAATATTTTGGATTCTTCAGAGGGAAAGGGGAGACGAAGGCAGACGTGGTTATTTCTGATGGGGCGTGATTAGAGCTGTCAGACGGGTCAACCCATGGTGAGATGGGTCGACCCATTGCGAGCCAACCATTTGGTGGGGCATGGCGGGCTGACCCGACATCTTAGCGGAATATAGAATCTCCAACCCAACCCAATCTAAGGAGGGTTGCGGGTTAGGCAGGGCAACCCGCGAGTCCATCAAAAATTTAAAAAAAATAATTAAAAATAGTTTTATATTTTTAACATTTACTTCGGAAAGGTTTATCAATCAAATA
>JBBPFQ010000126.1:4202531-4219979 GCA_037974815.1 Kaempferia elegans | reverse complement strand
CTAAAATGTAAGAGTTCATGTTGCAGGGTTTGACTGTAACGCATCAGTAAGGACTACTACATCTCAATAAGAACTTGAGTGTAGTGTTAACTCGGCAAGAGTTCTTACACCATAGATTAGATAAGAACAAATATTATAGGAAAACTAATAGTCTAAAATTTGGAACATGGATCATATGAACCCTTACTGGTAAATCAATGGAGATAGTAGATACGAAAATTAGTATTTTGTGTGTATAAGAGACGAAATGGATAGCTGAGAAGGCAAAGATGATATTGAACTCGAATTTTAAGTTATGATACACAGGAAAGAGTAAAACAAGAAATGTAGTGGGGATTATTGTAGATAGTTCGTTAAAGGATAAAATTGTAGGAGTAGTTAGAAAAGGGGATAAAATTATATCCCTTAAGATAATAGTAGCGAAAGAAATTATGAACATAATTAGCGTATATACACTGCAAGTAGGATTAGATGATGCTACCAAATCAAGATTTTGAGATGACTTAGATGAAATATTACAAAATATTCTGCTAAATAAAATGATTTTAGTAGAAGGTGATCTAAGGGTATCTCCAACAGCAGCTTTTTCCGAGCTTCTTATTTTCTCTCTGCTGATGTGGCAATGAAAAATTAGGAGCTGGGTTCAAAAAATCAAACTCAGCTTCTTAATCTCTTTCTTCCTTTTTTGGTGGGGGCCACAAAAAACCTCCCTTGCCGTAAAACTGTTGGAGATGCCCTTAATCCCCACAACTTGAAACCTACTAAATGGATGTTATCCCTCCATTGAAGTTTATCCAAGAGTAGATTGCTACTGACATTCAGATCTCTGAAACATTTTTAATGCCTTAACTTAGAGTTCCCCTTTTTTATCTTTCTTTACCCCTTTCACCATTGATTCTACTCAATTCAACTAATCTAACCATAGAATTTATTACGTTGCCTATCTCAATTTTCAAACATATTGTAACACAAATTTGCAAGGGCACTGTGATATAGGCTCTCTGTAGTGTCTCCTCAAATAGAGAATATTCCTCACTTTTAATTTTTATAACGACTTTATTATTATTCGGCAGGATTTTAACAAGAAGCAATTGGCAGGGATTGGGGATCTAGAATCCAATTGGATTGCCCATTCTTTTGTTCAAAGCTTTCCAATAAGTTAATTGTTGGTTGCTTTCAGCTCATTTCTAACCACTTTGCATATATTTCTCCCAGAATCATGGATCTATATGCCTTTCAGGCAAATCATAATTGGGTTCTCTATCAGGCAAATGACTTCTCATTTACTGCCTCAGTTTAAGCAAGTGCTTTGATTGTCCTAAAGCAGAATGCTACTCCAAAGGAAATTGAGGCACACATGACTCCTCCCTGCTTTTGATGCAAAGGTGAGCACATGGGTGCCTCTTACTTATAGGAGGAAAAGTCCAGAGTAAATTACAGCATGGTCAGGGTACAATCAAAACCAGCAAGTCACTATGAAGTATGTTTTAGTCCGACAATTTTTCTCTTTTAGTCAAATTCATGTTAGAGGGCATATATTAGCTTTATATTCAAAACAAATATTACTCAATTAAATGGTCCAATATTTATTCCGATTGTGACTTAGCTAATATCCTAATTCACCATGTAACAGCATGATATAATTTAAGATTTATTATTATCGAATCAAATAAACAATGTTTAGAGATTATCGTAATACAAGAGCAGAGAGATGAAGAAATGAGAATCCCTCAAACCTGCAGAACTGATGAACTAGCTGCTAGTGACATTTTAGCCAACATGTGGGAGAAATGTCCAACATGAGGACCTGTAAGTTGTCAAATATTAAGGTATCACCACCTTTTTAGAACAGTTCTGTAATTAAAGTTCAAATAGAGGCAACAATTATTCAGTTCAAAGCAGAATACTGAATCAATTTAATCAGAAATTTTCAGTTCAATTCAGTTGAGTTTTTCAAATTAAATTTCAATGTTTAAAATGGATTGTATAAGTCGTACAGAGATGACAACCAAACCAAAACAAAATTTTGTTATGATTAAATTAATTCAAGAGATAATATTAATTTTCATTTTTTTTTCCATGATACAATAAATTTGATGATTAAAATTAGAGACTGTTATTTTCATTCAAACCAAACCAAACTGAGATGCTTCAACTTGTTTTGATCCACTTTGCAAAACTTTGATTTGGTTCCCAGAAGATCTAGTAAAAGAGTTTCAGCTAATTTGTCTGACTCAATTTCAAAGGATAAGTTACCCTATAGTGCATCTAAAAAATAGCATATCTTTACCTGTTAAAACTGTACAACCAGCTGCAGCAGCCTCAGACACATTGTGACCAGCTAAGCCAGGCAAAAAGGAACCTCCGATCACAGCAATCTTATTAAATCTATATAGTGTTCTGAGTTCACCTGTATAATTAAAGATCAACATCCTCCTTTGATAAAACAACAACAACAAAGGATAACAAGCCACAAACATAAAAAAGGAACCAGTGAAAAAGCAAACTGTTGGACCCAAACATAAACAAGATAATTTTTATCTAAACTGAAGGGAATCCTTGGCACAATGGTAAAGTTACTATGACCTTATGGTCACGAGTTCAAGTCACGGAACAGCCTCTGCAGCGTAAGACTGCGTACAATAGAGTCAATGTGATCCGTTCTCTGAGACCCGCATTGGCGGGAGCTTCATGCATCGGGCTACTCTTTTACGTGTAGGTACCAAATTCAAGTAATATGATCATCTATGTGAGGTTACGTCTTTTGACTCAATTTTCTGATATCTAAAACACAACGCTTGCCCCTTGGCCATATATGTCCTGTTGCTTGTCATCTCTCTTCAAAATTGTACTAGAATACTCAACCTTAATTGGATTTATGTACATAACCAATATGAAAACAGTAATTACTATTTCAGAAACAAGAGCATTGCACTCTTCAAAACTCCTTCGTCTGAGACACTGAAGATGCCTGTAGAAAACCCTGAACACCACATAGTAGTTAATGCAAAAACATTCCTATTTTGATACTAAATAGTGCAGACTGCCTAGAATTATAAGCGCCATAAGAAAATTAACCCCAGGATTAAGCCAAATAAATATAGAATGATATAAGATACCGACCCAAAGTGTCAACCACATATACACTAGTGCTAGAAGAAATTTTATCTCTTCTAGACCTCAACGAAACATTCAGTCCCTGTTTATTCCAAGCCTGGAAAAACAACGAAAATAAGTAAACATACTGCTTAAACCTTGAAAGTGTTTGCATGCATGGTAGTAATACAAGTTACAAAGCAAAACAAAACAGTATATGTTAAGAAGAAAAAAAATCTGTAAATAAACATATAAAAAAGAATAAAATTGCAATTTGTAAACATGTAAATCATATTCAATCCTATATGTAGCAAGCTTAGGATGAGGGATTTATCAATGAGATTTTCTCAACCAATTGTTTTTTTTATCTTCGTGATATCATAAAACAATATTAGACGTAATGACATAAAATATTAGACGTAATGAGACAAAATATATGGAATTTAAGTTTAACAATATTAGACGTAATGAGACAATTGTTAAGATAGGAGATGACGAGTTGTCTGAAACTAAAGCTTTAAATATTTAGAATCAATTTTTCAAAATAATAGAGGGGTTGAGAGAGATGTCTTACCTAGAACACAAATAGGATAGTTGAAATAGATGAGAGGGTGGTGTTTTATGTGATCGTAAAATACCTTTAAAACTTAAAGCAAAGTTTTACAAAACTACAGTTAGATCTGTTATCTTATGTGAAGCTAAAATGTTGGGCTATAACTAGAGCACATGAGCAGAAAATGAGAATTGCAGAGATGAGAATGTTAAGGTAAATGTTTGAACATACAAGGATGGATGGAATAAAAAATAAGAGCATTAGAGAGAAAGTCAGAGTTGCATTCATTGAGGGAAAATTCTGAGAGACACGTTTAAGATAGTACGGGCTTATACTTAGATATCAATAAATGCTCCAGTTAGGCGATGTGAAACTATTACGAACATGCATATCAAACGAGGAAGACCAAAAAGGCTTGGTTAGCAGCAATAAAATAAAATGAAATTTATTTATATATAGATAATGATATAGTAGCTGATAAAACTCAATGGCGTAAAAGGATTCATATAGTCGATGTCACCTAGTGGGATAACGCTTGGTTGTTGTTGTATATCATAAAACAAGATATAAGCTCACCTATATAAACATAAAAGTCATAGTTCTCCTAAAATGCACAAAGGAACAACAATGCATAATGTTAATGTCCTAACTATTTTGTTAAACTACTTGGATCTGTAGAAAGGTGGAGACAAATAATTGTCTTTTCAATAATGAGTAGAATACACTTTTATAGATACAATGGATCTATCAATCCCAATCATGAAAAAATATAAATTATTCTACCAAATATACAAAACTAAAATATCCTATCAATCAATTAAAATTCTATCAGCTCAAATAGATTGATACCAATTGATTTTAATTGATACTAATAAATCTACGCTTCCCCATCAAATAGATTGATACCAATTGATTTTAATTGACACTAATAAATCTACACTTCCCCTCAAGCTTGACTATAAATGTTGATAAGGCCAAGCTTGCTAACAAGAAATTCATGGATTCATTCCGATAGTCCTTTTGTGAGTAAGTTAGCCTAATTAGAAGTAGGGACGTATTCAATATTAAGACTACCTTCTTCAATTTTTTCTTTAATGAAATGACTATCAACTTCAACATGTTTGGTTCTAGCATGATGAACAGGATTATAAGTTATGCTGATGGTTGATTTATTGTGACAAAACAGCTTCGTAGGGCTTTCAAGATATATATTCAGCTCTTTCATAACTCTTTCAATCTAAATTAGTTCACACACTCCATGAGCCATAGTTCGATATTCTACTTCTGCATTGCTTCTTGCCACAACTGACTGTTTTTTGCTCCGCCATGTTACTAAATTCCACTAAACTAACGTACAAAATCTGGATGTAGACTTTCAATCTTCGATTGATCCGACCCAATCAGCATTAGTGTAAGCACTCACTCTTTGATCATCAGTCTTTGCAAAAAATAACCCTCCCAAGAGCTTGTTTCAAATATCTCAAAATTTTATAGACTACATTGAGATGACCTTGACATAGTGAATGCATATATTGCCTTACTAGACTCACTAAAATAGCAATATTAGGGCGAGTGTGTGAGAGATAAATGAGTTTTCTAACAAGGCGTTGATACCTTTCTTTGTCCACTAAAGCTTTCTCAAACATTCTTTCTTTATTTCCTTGCTCAAATGGTGTATTGCTTGGCTTACACCCTAGCATTCAGTTTCTTCCAACATATCTAAAATATACTTTCTTTGAGAAACAGATATACCTTGTTTGCTTCTAGCAATTTCCATTCCCAAAAAATATTTTAGTTCTCCGAGATCTTTAACTTCAAAATCTTTTGTCATCATTCTTCATTTCCTTGTTGTTGTTTCCAATGACTATGATATCAACATACACTATGAGAATAGTAATTTTTCCTTCTACAGAATGTTTAACAAAGAGTGTATGATCAACTTGTCCCGGCATATATCAAAGTTTCTTGATAACCTTAGAGAATCTGTCAAACCAGGCACGTGCAAAGTGTTTCAAACCATATATAGACTTGTTGAGTATGCAAACAGTTTGATTTCCCAGTTTTTCTTCAAATCATACAGACTTCCTCTTCAAGTTCACCATTTAAGAATGCATTTTTTATGTCAAGTTGATGTAGTGGCCAATCAACATTTGCTGCCAATGATAGAAGTATCCAAACAGTGTTAAGTTTGGCAACAGAAGCAAATGTCTCAGTATAGTCAATGTCATAGGTTTGAGTAAATCCCTTTGCTACAAAGCGAGTTTTATATTTTTCAATTGAACCATCTGACTTATATTTCACCGTAAATATCCATTTGCACCCAACTTTATTTTTCTCTCGTAGTAATTCAACCAAACTTCAAGTGGAATATGAAACGCATTTTAAAATGGGATGTTGAGTGCAAGACCTCACACCTTTCCTAATTGCTATAGGAATATTGAGATTGGAAATAATACATGATTAAGGATCCTCTAACCTTTCATTTTATTGATTGTGTTTAGAATTCACAATATCTTTAATAGCCTAAGGTTTTCGCCTTAAGTAAACCTGTCACTCTTGTTCTAGTATCGCTTCTCTCCTTGATTCCAATATTGGAACATGTTCTGGAATGTGATTGCTAGACTGGATTGGATCGGGTATAGGTGTTAGAAGAATGGGATTATCTTGACAAGCTTCATCTCGATTCTCCCCCTGAAGAGGAGTTAAGGAGAAGTAAGGTGTATCTTCTAGGAATTGCACATCATGAGAAGTATATGTTTTTCAGGTTTGAAGACAATAGCATCCATAACCTTTTTGTGTTGGTGAATACCCAATAAAGACAACCTTAATAGCTTTTGGATCAAGTTTACTTTGGTTGTGGTTATGTATACGAACAAATGCTATACAACCAAAGGTTTTTAAGGAAAGGTTATTGGATGCAGCCACATTAGGGTATCTTTGAATGAGGACAGGCATTTTAAAATTGAGAATGTGACTTGGTAGGCGATTGATTAGGTACGCAGCGGTGAGAATGACATCCACCCATAGGTATTTTGGGACATTCATGGTGAACATTAGAGCGCGGGCTACTTCCAACAAATGGTGATTTTTTCTTTTTAACACCTCATTTTGTTGTGGGGTATCAACACAAGTGCTTTGGTGGAGAATCTCATTTTCGGAAAGATAATCCCCAAAAATGGTATTAAAGCATTCTTTACCATTGTCAGTGCGAAGAGTTTGGATTTTGGTGTGAAATTGAGTTTGAATCATCTAGTGGAAGTTTTTGAATATTTGACTTGTCAAATTTGTTGTGAAGGAGATAAACCCAAGTGAACCGTGTATGATCGTCAATAAAGGTTAAAAACCATTTTTCCCTTGAGATATGGCGATTGGTGAATGACCCTAAATATCACAATGGATTAGTGAAAATGGTGTGGAAGGTGTATATGATTTCGGAGAGAAAATAGTATGAGGTTGCTTAGCCAAGTGACACATTTCACAATCAAGAACACCAAGATTTTTATTATGACAGAGAAGGAAGCAATCTTTTCAAATATCAAAAACTAGGATGGTCTAACCTATGATGCCACGACATTATTTCCCTAGGACTTGAATCAGAAATAGAAGCGACGTTAGATACTCGAGTTAAAAGACAATATTGTTCAATCCGCTCAATTTGTTCCTTTGTGAATGGAGTTGATATGCCAGAATTTTCAGGTTATTCTTGGGTGGTTTTGGCATGATAACCATGTGCCTCTATTTTCTTTTGGAGCTGTCAATTTACTAGTTTGCCATGTATTTCCCAACACTTTTATCTAGTATTACCTAGATGCATACAATGTTCACACCAAGGCCTTTTGCTATTGTGCGGAACTTGAGATAGTATCCTGTGAGTAACCAAAGCAGAAACATAATGGGCCAGATTGTTGAGAAGGTGAATCATTAGAGAGCATGACCTTCTTGCGCATTCTTCATGTCTGACTTCAGCAAAGGCATCATTGATAGAAGGAAATGGGTCCCGAGCAAGCACATGGCCACGAACATCATCAAGATTCTGATTGAGGCCGACCAGGAAATCTAAGACTCTTTCTTTGTCAAGATTTGTCTTGTTTTTGATATTGCATTCAGCAGAGGAATCTTCAAGGAACAAATCCAATTCTTGCCAAATATCCTTAAGTTCTGAGAAGTATTGAGTCACCGAATTGTTTCCCTATTTTATATCTTCAAGTTTGGAGCGAAGTTCAAATACTTGAGAGGCATTTCCAATATCTGAGTACATTCGACAAGCAACATCCCACACTTCTTTGGCTATTTGGAACCAGAGATATCGTCTACTGATATTGGGCTCCATGGAGTTTATGAGCCACGCAAGAACTATTGAGTTTTCGATCACTCAAACTTTGTACGATGCATTTTTGTGGATTGGTGCAAGAGGATCACTCGTTAGCCCAGTTTGCCTCGGCCGCATATCACAATTTTTACATAGATAATTACGGTCGTTTAGCTTGTGAGCCGTAATCTGTATAGAAGAAATATCACTACCTAAGAGAGAAGTAACTTATGCAAATGATTTTTCTGTCACAGTATCGCTGTATAAGCCTGAAGATGTGTTTGAATCCTTTGACATATTAATTTGGCTTTTGTTGGGCTTCAATGAAATGACCTACACATTAGGGAAGATGAACCATAGAAGAAATTGGAGAAATAAACTTGGTTCTGATACCATGTAGAAAGGTGGAGACAAATAATTGTCTTTTCAATAATGAGTAGAATACACATTTATAGATACAATGGGTCTATCAATCTGTAGTATCCAAAGCTACAAGCATATAAATAAATAGATATTAAAATTTCAAATTTCTTTATTTTAGAATGATTAAAAGGTTAAATTATTGTGCAAAATGATGCCTCGTGATTTGGATATTTATCTAGAATTTTCATATAATGCAAGGGGGAAATTTCATATAACTGGAGTAGTTAATGATGTTAAACATACTCTTAATGGTCCAGGAATTAGTAGGCCATTAGCTAGGCCTTAATTTCTCACTTATTGGCACATCAAGGGAAGGAGAAATTAGGGCTCACGGGGGCTAGCAACTGTGCGCCTCTTCTCCTCCGATTCGAAAAGGACTGCTACTGGGGAGT
Organism: Kaempferia elegans; assembly: GCA_037974815.1. Taxonomy (NCBI): domain Eukaryota; kingdom Viridiplantae; phylum Streptophyta; class Magnoliopsida; order Zingiberales; family Zingiberaceae; genus Kaempferia; species Kaempferia elegans. The sequence continues at coordinate 4,211,206 of JBBPFQ010000126.1, read as the reverse complement.
CGGCAGTTCTTTGGAGAAGGGGTCATCGATCGATCTTCGTTCCTCCTACGAACCCTGATCGATTGCTCCAGGTTATTCTAAACACAAAGGCAAGGGTTAACTCCTTCTTTTCCACCGTTTGAATGATATATTTCTGTTTTCCGAGGTATGTTATGAGTTTTCTTGAAGTCACTTTGTCTCCTACGAGAGTCCTAAACGTTCCAGGCCAAGTTTAGAGGGAAGTGGAGGGTTAAGTTGATGTTGGAATTCTGGAGGGCGTTGCTGTTCTTAGGATCTGTTTTCAGACCTGATTAGCGGGGTGTGTGCATTCTGGTGCGTCGGCAGGTGTGGGTGAGGTGTCCAAATGGCCTAGAGTGAGGGTACAACAGGGAATTGGGCTGGGATTGTGAAGCTACGTTCAAAGGTGGTAATGAAGATTCACATATGGCTGTGATGTTGGGGAGGGTCTGGTATGTGGTGTATCGAGGTTAGGAGCGGTAGGGAGCCATAGAACTACTAAGGGTCACTAGAATGGAGTCAAGACCATGAGAAAGTCATACCTATTCCCTCCTTTCTGCTCAGCAGTTTGTTTCTTAAATTTTCCAGCAGTTTGTTTCTTAAATTTTCATGCAGTTTGTTTATGTACATACCCGGACACTTGAGGCTAGATTTAATGCTTAATTCATAATTTAACTTTCTGAAATAACTTTAAAGAATGCTATTTCTATGCATTGTGGATGCATGTGATTGGATGTGATCAGTTATACAGGTAAATGAGTCGGCCAGACATGACCAGGGAAACTTACTTAATTGAGGTAATGGAAACTGGACAAGTCCCAGGGAGCCTTGCCAAGTTAAGGTATTGGAACCGGACAAGTCTGGGGAGCCTTGCCAGCCTAACGCTATGGTTCAGTTTGATCAAACGAATAGAAGTAAAATAAAAGAAAGGGTCACATCCTTGAGCTTACTTCATCTGAGTATATCATAGATTTATATATATTTGTGAATATGTATGCACTGTCATACGGAGGTTTAGATGAAAGTTAAACTGCTAAGATCTCATGGCATTCCAAATAGAGAATGATGTTTTCCTTATTTAATATTTATGTTGAGCTTCATACAAGAATTTAGTTTCATTATTTACAGGAGTCTAGTTTTTTTCATGTGACACTATGTAGTTATCCTTAATGCTTTATACTGTTGCCCTTGTTGAGTCTTTTGACTTACTATATTATTTTGTATGATGTAGGTGATGAAATGGAGACTAGAGGCTGGGACGCTTGAGTGGATCGCAGCATGGCATAGCACCTTCCTTTGGCCTTTCTCTACGTTTTTTTTTTTTTGTGTTTGCGTGCATAAGGCTTTATGATTTGAGTACTCTCTTCATTTCTTACTATTACCGACTGATGTTTATAAAGTCCAGTCTAACTCTTGTGGGTAACGGATGGTGTGATGTCTTGCCAAAACCTTGGAGTTTACCTTCTGGTATTTCCGTGATTTTCATTACTTTGTATTCAAATGTGTTATTGTGCTGAATTCAACTATAGATTTCCACATGTTACTTTGGTGTGTGATGCTGATTGGAGATTTCTTGAAGACATTTTCTTTTAAAGAAAATGTTTGTTCCAGTTCTGGAGTTTATCCTTTCTATCAATGAGTGAGGGTGTTATGATAGAATTCAAATCACTAGCATAATTAGTAACAAACATTTCTTAAATCCCTCCCTTTCCTCACATTATTAATTAATGCACCTAGCCAATTTAACCGCAACATGATGAATCTCCTTCAATATGCCAAAAGATATATCTGAACAAAATCCCAGATGTCTCTCAAACTTTGAGATATTCAGTGACAAGCCAGTAGATGACCTTCAAGACTCCACCCTACCAGCCAAATGGTGGCTTAGAAAGATCAATGACTTATACCTTTAGTCACGATAAAAGTTGTGCTAGTCCCAACTATTTGGAATAGGTTATACGAATCTTATACTTGCATTGAATTCTATGCAAAAACTCAGTTAAGATATGCTAATTGAAATTAGGCAACTTCTATGCTGATTGTCAAGGACTAACAAAAACATTTACATGGGTTAGGTACCATAATTGGTGGTTTAATGCCTTTAGTCATAATAGCTACACAAAATTATGTGCATATTTTTCACAATGTTTCAGAAGGTTAGACAAGTAATATAGATCAGTAAATTTGAAGATCTTTCACTCCATACATACAACTACCTCACCAAGTTGAAATGTATAGCAAGGAAATTGACATCTACTAGCATACTAATGAACAATTCTTAACCGAGGGATGTACAGACCATCCATACAATTAACAGACTTCGGGGGTCTAGAAATGCAAGTTTAAATGTGCAAATAGAAGTATAGCAGAGGCCCTTGCAGCCAAACAAACAAAAAAGTTTAGCAATGAACATTCTGCAGCATTTTTGAGAAATGTTGCAGGATTCTATCAAATACTGTCAACTATCACTCTGTTGAAAAATCTTTGGTAAAACAATCTGGTACAACCATCAGGGAGTTGCTCCTACAGTATATCAGTAATTAAAGCATCCAACAAACTAAGAGGTGTCTCTTTACAAATAGAACAATTCTGGTAAATCAAGTCTGGTGTGAATATGATATTTGAAGATAACCAAGTTCATCATACTTGTTTTCTAGTTCAAACTTGAAATCAAAATTGTAGTATATAAAATATCCACCAATAAAGTATGAATACATACCAGTGCAAGTCGTTGTCCATGTTGTGGATGCCTTGTTACCAGAATCATTACCAGATCAGGATAACTCATAATTAGTTCTTTGTGTACCCAGAGCATGACTGTAATTTAAGAAGCAATTGCATCAGTGAAAAGGAACATAAAATAGGAATGTTGTCATTGTAAGAACCACCCAAAATACAAATTTTGCATGCTCAAAAGAAACATACTCATTGTGGAAAGAACACACAATAGGAAGGTCACAATTGTATTTCATATCTCATTGCAGCACTGACTAGGAAGAAATGTTCCCTAATCTATGGGATATGAAATACATCAATGACCGACCTATTTTGGGTTCTTGCTACAGTGAGTATGTTCCTTATGAGCTTGATCTTTGAGGTGAGATAGAGGATGGCAAAGCAGGATTACCAGAAGAGGTAAACACAGTTGGAAATAGACTACAACATGACACGGGTGAAGTGTGGGGTTTCAAACCCAAGTGGATTTTGTTTTTAAAGAACTAGAAAGCTTCCCCAAGACATGTCATCTCATCTCCATTTGATCTCTTCCTTAGATGCATACATAATAGTATAATATTCATGTCAAGGATTATTGAATTTCTGATAGGCCTCATTGTTCTGCTTTCCCAATGGATAGAGAAACCTTCTTAACATTTCCTAGCTTGTTGGTTTGTTATTTCAAACTTCCTTTTAGTCGGCATAACTGCATTAGGACAGAAACCATCATCATTGTAAATCAAATGGCTAGAGTGACCTTATATCTCTAGCACCAATCTGTTTAGCAATCTTGTTTAGGGCTTTAAGGGTGTTTGCAAGGCCGAGAATTTGGAAGTGACAAACATCTTTATTCCTCAACATTACTTAGGTGGTGGCTGCGCCTTAACTTGTCCTTGTGTAGGTGGAAACTTCCAGAAGGGAAGGAGTGTTTAATCATAATGATCAACGACAAATAGGACATAAAATGGACCTAGACATTAAATAAGCCCTCCATGTCAAAGAAAAAGGTTCTTATGTTTCCATATATTATGAGGACAAGCATGCCCAAATAAGGATATTTGATAAGCAAAGTGTTTTTTTTTCAAATGAAAGTACTATGTAGAAAATGGAGCTTCCATATTCATCAGTCAATTACCGATGAATTTCTAGAGAAAGTTTTATGTACAATATTGATATACTATTTGCACCCAATAAAATAAAAAATATGAATTAAACATGTAGAAATCTTGATTATATGAAGCAATGTAATCTGGATGCTATGAGTACCAAATGAATATGAAGTATATGAAGTAAAGTAAATGAGTATGAATAACGCACATTTTAATTGTGTATGGGATATCTAACAAAGTCATGTAAGCAGACGCACTATTGTGTAACATGAAAAAGACAGTCACAACAAGCATTTTTAGAATCTTAATAGACAACGACTATAGATAGAACATAATATTTATCTTCCTGCCAATATGTTTATTTATATTCATGCTCATGGTTGGCCCAACTAACATAGGAGCACAAAGACAATTAGAAATGCTAAACAACAGCATATGATGAGTAATAACCCAATAAATGTCAAGGAAGTACAACAAGGTTCAAAATACCGACCTTTTTCTTCTCCTTCATGTATAGATGCTGCTATCCAAACAGGTCTATTGGTTAGCTGTAGTTGGAGGTCATTTATTTTCATAGCATCTTTCCCAAGGACATTGAAATCGCCTACAGCTAGATTTAATGAACTTATATGTCAAATTTTGACATATTAGCAAAAAAAAATGTAGTAATCTAGAAAGAATTACTAAGCTATTCACATTGGTAGAGAACAATATTATAACTGATGAAGATCAAACCAATGTAAGATTGATTTAATAGATTTGAAAGTATACCATATTTCAAATCACCAGCAAAATGAATGACATTTGGCGATGCATTTAGTAACTGAAACCTAACAGCTTGAAGAGTGCTCTGAAATAATTACAGTAAACAATGTAAATGCAAATAGATTATGATGTCAGAAAAGAAAAATCCATACCAAAGGAATCACCAATGATATCTTTGACAGCATCAAGGAGATTAAAGGCAGTGCGAATAATCTTGACCAACGCTTGAAAGACTTGCATGACATCCTAGCATTTAAAATTGTCACTGGAATCTAGGAAAAATTATAATCATTTAAAACATGCACATATTAAGTTATCACAGAAATTAGCATGGCATCATACTATAAAAGAACTAAATAAAAAACTCAGAACATGTCTAACAATAGAAAGGAGGCAAAAGATAATCAATTAAAATAATATTAGCATATAGATGCATGAGGATGCACAATCACAAATATGCACAAGAAAAACTCATAAATAATAGTCATTGGTTTCTAACAAGGACAACCAAGTATAATACTCTACAAGAACATAAAATGTAAACCTTGTCAAGAAGCCTACAAAGTTCCTAGAGCACATTGGATATTAGCCCCTCAGTAATCATGTCATTTGTCTCTCAATACCCTCATGGGAGCTAAACTTGTTTCCTTCATCTTTCCATTTCTTATGAACTTATAATTTATGCAGTACAATAACAGAATCTGAAAACATGAAGCAAAGCATAATCTTAAAAAGCGACTGCCAGGGAGTTTCACAAAGGGGCCACTTCGCTTAGCAGTTGAGTGGTTCCCTGCTTAGCCAGTCTTTTCAAAAAGTGGTCCAGGAGGTTACGAGAAATAAAATGCACCAACCTTTGTTATGATTTTTATTTTCTTAGTTGCAATGTAAAATATGAAATATCTCGTTGTTATATATCTAGTGCTTATTTGTTAATTATAACTTACTTATTAGTGATTAAGACTTGATTGATCAAGCATACAATTATTATATTATATATAAATATTCCTTATTATTATTTTAATTTACGTCTTATTTAACACGATCGTTTAGGCCCCTATCTACCACCTAGACACTAGGTAGTGGGACAACTGCCTACAACCTTTTAATACATTGAAGAAAAGTTCCTGAAGATTACTCACCCCTTCATTTGCAGCAGATATAACAAGGTTGGGCCAGAGTTCACTTTCCATCAGAAAGACAGCAATTGGTTTCCAGTATCCCAGAATCTTATCCACTACTGTAGGAGAATCAAGAGGAGAAAGCTGGGGAAAAAATCATTGTCATTATTGCATGAAAAAAAGCATGTCAAAGAGAAAGAAACCCCATTTTGGAATCGTAAAATCTTATGGAATTATAGTTCTTACTTTTAATATTGCATGAAATTTGAGCGTTTGGTAAGTAAAATAAATGGGTATCAAAATTCAGTATGAAAGAATATAGAAAATATAAACAAGATAAAATTTTATTTGGTCCAATTGTGTTAAATTCTTGAGAACTCATGAGACTATTGAAACAACTAATTTAGTCTCACATGAAGAATTGTAACTTTGTATGCTAATGAAAAGGTTCATAGGCTTAGATAAGTGAGTGTGAACTATTATTAGCTTAGATTAAAGCATTTTTACTCGGTGGCTGAGTCTAAATAATTAATGGGTTTCTAATTGAATCAAATTATGACACTTGGTATTAGAGTTGGGGATGGCATCAAGTACCCGAGAATCGGGTATTTGTAGGTACCCAACCATTTAAGTCAGGTTTGGATACCAAAGTGTGCTTAATAACTGAGTCCTTCTTGGAATATCATCTTATTTAAAATAGCAAATATGTGGAGAACCCTCATATTTCACTCGAAATCATTTATTAACCAGGTTAGAGTAGCAGTTAGTAGATCGAGTTTGGATTGTTCACAAAATGCATGTGCACATTTTTTTCTTCAATAAGTGAATTACCACTGTTTTGAGCTTAAGCATTTTGGATTGGTGCATGGCCAGTAGCCCTAACAAATTAATTTGGTAATTTCCCTTTCCATTTGAGTGGGTTGTAACAATTACAGTTATCTGCAATATAATATCAACCATATCTCCTTTCTAGGGTTTGAAACATGAGAAATAAAGTCCTAATTCTTACTTAACAAAAAAGATTCAATCCTTATGGATATATGTTTAATATGAAATTTGAATTCTTTTTTAATGGGTATTGGCCCAAACAAGGCTAACAAACTGCACTCTACAAATAAAGGAAGAAAGGACAATCATGGACGAGTAAAATATTTCAAACCTTTAAAAGACTCAATGTGAAAGAACAGATTGACCAATTAGCATACCTGATAAATGACACCATCTGGAAGCTGATCCTTAATGACTTCACTGCAATAACCACGGACAAAGTTGTAATGGAGTGTAAAGCTACACTAACAAGTAATAAGCATTCTACAAGAGATGCATAAGACATCCAAAAAGCCTAAGGAACTATAGTAAAATAAAATAAAAACAAGCCTAATGCCTAAGAAACCCGAAGTTTGTAAACGCATAAAAGATGTATCAAGCTAAGGCCTAAAAATACTCCACAATCATCACTGGTGAAAATAAAACGATTTCCAGCCAAAGAAAATAATAAAAGATGGTAATGTATACAATGCTGAGATCGTGGTGGTCGTCATCAAGACATGGAAATCGGGATGCTGACGAATGCAGTGCTTGATCACAGGGATCGCCATCAATCCCTCGCCTGATAGGAATCAAAATGATTAGGTATGATCATAGAAAGACAGTCGAAGCCTTGCAGGAACGGAGAGAGAGAGAGAGAGAGAGAGCTTCTACCTAAAGAGACAGCGTGAAACCAGAGGAGGGGACCGGGAGGCCTGGGCTCGGAAGGGTGGCCGAAGCGCTCGGGCCAACGGGAAGGGTGCTCCAGGCCGCGCAGCCTCCTCCATTGGACGAACGCGTACATAAGCGGCGATGCCACTCGGGTCGCCGCTCTGTAAAGTCCGTACACCATCTTGCCTCGCGCCTCCATCTGCCTCATAGGATGAACATAACAGGAGCCGCCGCCCACTCAGAGTGATAGCCGTGAAGAATTTATCTTCGCGATTTGTCCACGCCGAATTCAAGGAGCCGGCGGCCCTCCTCTCACTGGCCCTTGTCCTCCGCCGCGTCCTCCTTGGGCGCTTGCTTTCTTCTCACGAAACACCACGCACTGATCGGCGACTGCGAGGGAGGAGCGAGAGGGGATCAACTGGAAGGGAGCCGAGCGAGGCGGAGGGCATCCCGTGCGCTATATCGGATCAGCCGCTGTTTTGTGTTCTGCTTTTCCTTTTTCCCGTAGAGGAATAGTTTCATTTTGCCCCCAAAAAAATTACTCTAATTTTATAAAAACATCTTGAAAATTTTCGAGAAGAATGAAAAACAATCACAAAGTACCTACTAATTGTATCCAACCCATCTTGTCCCCTTAGGCCGGTGCGATGATTAAGCCATAGGAGATTGTCACAAGAGATCGAAACTCGGCACGTTTGAGCATATATCTCTCTCATATCTTAATCATTTACACTAATGGCTAGTAATCACCCGTAATTTACCTTCTCTGTTAACCTGGGACGAATTGGTGAGAGCAAGCGATCAACTTTTGTCACATGTATCCAATCCATCTTACCACTGTTAAAAAAATTTCTCAACAGCACTTTTATAGCTCCCAGACTTTTTTCAAAAAATCTCTCTTTTATTATTTTTATTTTTTAAAACAAAAAGTAAAATTAAAAAAAAAACTAATAAAAACAGCTCCCTAACAGAAATAGAGAAGGAGGGAGCTCCCTCATGTACGTCACGTCAACATGTTATTCAAGTTTGTTCAATTAAGTTAACGAGTTGAGCTGAGCTGATTTTGAGTATGAAAATATTATTGAATCAAACTCAAGTTTAACCATATTTAATTCGTGGGCTCGTGAACATATTCATTTAGAGACTCATGAACATGTTCATTAAAAGACTCGTTTATTTTATATATGCATGATCTTAACTGCGAGTGGAGAGAAGGACGCCGGGAAGATTGTCGTCCACATGGATTCGAAGACCGTCGATGAAGCGAAGAGCT
>JBBPFQ010000126.1:4162237-4175760 GCA_037974815.1 Kaempferia elegans | reverse complement strand
TAAGAGAATGAATATATTAATATAATGTATATTTGGCAAGTGAACATATAATAATGAGTATTAATGTTTAAATGAATGTGAGAGAATGAATATGTTAATATAATGCGTATGTGACATATGGATCTCACGATTTTTACTAGGTGACAAGTGTTATAAGACCCGCAGATGCCCTTAGGCTTCCACATTGGTGAAAGTTATTGGGTGTTATAACACGTTATTAGTGTTAAAATTAATACACGGTGATGTTAATTCCAATGTGGCATTGAATGCGTTCAATGAATTAAACACGTTCAAAGTCTAAAAAAATCTCACCTGGTGCATGCATGCACGCACTAGGTATATATAATTTTTTTTTTAAAATAACCCATGTTAAAAAAATTAAAAATTTCAAAATTAAAATCCAATAAATAAAATTGAATTTGTGGTATTTTTTAATGAGGTTAAAATAAAAAAATTAAACAGGTAGTTAATAGCTAGTAGATCCGCATAACGGCTAGTAAATACACATAACAGCTAGTTAAAGACTATTTTAATAAAATATTTTAAAATTTCATCTATAAATACTCAACATATTACATAAGTTATTTCAATCACACAAGCATGTAGATCCCTTTAAAAATCTTCTCTCTACTATCTTCCTTTGAAATGTATGAAAATAATTGAAAATTTTTAGGAATTGCTTATAAAATTATTTTTTCCAAAATTCATAAATTATACTAAATTATCTATAATTTTCATAACTATCAAATTATCAATATAATCCATACCTACAAAATTATCTTCCACCAAATTATTCATATAATCCATATCCACAAAATTATCTATTTAATCCACATGCAACCGGTATGCCTTTTACATCTCTTATGGAAAATAAATCATTTTACTCCGATTTTTGTTTCGGAGACTCAATTGTCTGACCGTGAATCCCCAATTGAATTCACAAATTTGGAGAAGACGGATTTTGACACTGCGGATAGAAGAAAACGGTCAACATAGAGTAGGTTTGAAGACGAGGTTTTAGCGAGATCATTTGTCGCTATCAATGATGATCCAATCATCGACAATGATTAGAAGGTGGATGCTTTCTGAGGACGTCTTGTAAGTTACTACATGAGAATCATCTTCCAGGTACATTCAACAGAATTGCACGTGTCATAAAATCGCACTGCACAATACCATTCAAAAAAAAGGTATATCGCTTCAACGTAAATTACAATAGTATTTATAGTGCATATGATAGCGGCCATAGTGATGAAGATATATTACGACTGACTTGCGTATGAAAAATACCGCAAAGAAAATAACAACATTGCATTTAATCTTGAGTATGCATGGAGAATTTTAAAAGATTATCCAATGTTTACTCCACAATTTGTTGATCACTTTGTTGATACAAAGAAGGCAAGAACATCAGAGTCTTGGGTAAGCAACGCCTCATCTAACTAAGATGCGAGTCTACATGTAAATCTAAATGAAGAAGAAAGCAGCAAAAAGAAAGGGAAAAGGTAAAATAAAATTGGGTATTAAAGGTATAATAATAAATTTGGACAATATATTTACAAAGTTTACTAAATATACAAACATAAAAATGACTGAAGTTGAATAAAATAAAATAATGCAAAGTTGAGGAGACAAAAGCAAAAGTTGTTTTAGCCAAAGTTCAACTAAATGAACAAGTAATTCTTTCGAATGATACTTTGCAAATGAAGGAAGAGCAACTTATCATCCATGAACATTTATATATTAGGGGGAAATGGAACATGTAATTTTCATTTCTTATAATTTTCAATTATAGTTCAATTAATGTAATTTTTTCTTATTGTATTTTTTCTATGTTGTACTCCTTCCTTTTTAATTTATAATAATATTTTAATTTTAAATAAATGACCATCATAAAATAAGAAAAATTATTTTATGTAATAAATGTATTTAAATCATTATTATTATTTATTTTAAATAATAATTATTTAAATTATCTAAAGAAAATTAAAATTATATTTATTTAATATAAAATAAGAAAGATAGTGGACAGTGGGATTCATCAATAATGAGCACAGTTAAAATGATAAAATTAATATGAAAGAATAAATATAATAATAATAATAATAATAATAATAATAATAATAATAATAATAATAGCATATAATGTTAATATATATATATATATATAAAACTTGATTTTGTTTTATAAAATAACATCCACCGTATAAGGAAAATGTCAATGTAATTGTGCTCGTTCGATCGCTCGGGTTGGCAACTGTCAGTTGAGATCCTTTGATCCATAACATTTGATCCATTTCTAGTTCAGTGCGTGATCATTGGATCAAATTAAGAGAGATTAAATGTACTTAATCAAAAATAAATAGGATTATAGATTAGAAAACCCAACTGGGTAGCTCCCGGGGCAACCCTCGGAAAAATCACGTGACTGGTTGTTCATTGACTTCATTCGCATCCCGTATTGACTTCGAACCGTAATAATAATATTCCTTAGGGCGAGCAATTTCACTTTTGCCACAATATTCCTTAAAAATCCGCTCCGAAACGTTTCTTACCCATTTGGCAGTTGCCGAGCATTTACTGAACGCCCACTCCGCTACTGTCCTTCACTCCTTTCGCTCCTCTACTTCTTTCGCTGCTACTAGAAACCCTACTCTTTCCGATCCCGATCTTCCCTTCCGCAGTATCCAATTCTCGCGAATCCGCTGGTTATTTCCTCGATCGGTCGATCATCGATCAAAATCGATTTCTTTATCGCGAAACATCACGACTTTGTTGTTTCTTAAGTTGGGAAACCGCCGCATTTCGACGGTTCAATCGGCTTTGGTGTTGCGCTTTGCTAGATCGCGACATTGTGGTATGACCTAAATTACTGAACCCTTTAATTTTTGCTGCATCTACGTTTTTGATCTTCTTGTTCGATTTCCTGATATTTTTGTGTGTAGTTTTTGCATACATTTGATGTCGACTTGGACAATTAGCTGTACTAAATCTTTCGGATTGACGCTGATTTCACCTTTTTTTTCCCATTTGTGGAAAGTTGGTTTAAGGGGGAGAATCGGAGATGCCCTTTTTTTCTCTAGTTTCCGGAATTGTTCTCATGATTCGATGCATGTTTTAGCAAACGATCCATTCTTTATGTATTTTACTTTTTGGGGGTTTCAACTGAACCACTTTCCTTTATTTTTAACTAAAATCATCGTGTAGATCGGTACTCTGAAGAGTAATTGCATTTAAAAAAAATCTTTTTTTTTTAATTCCTGACTTACTTCGAAGCTTTTTGTGGAATTAGATGAGTTTGCGATTTTTTTCTTTGCTTTTTCTTCACACAAAAAATAAGTAAATATAAATAACTATTCATGTTCGATTCTTGAAACTTGCTCGTTCCTCTGTGAAGCGCCGATTAAGTACTATGCCACAAAATTTTGAGAAAGACTTGGGTTCTGGGAAGCATGCTATTTTTTTTTATATAATGTGTTGGATGGTAGCCAGCCTGTTGCCTTCTCATTAATTGGATTGAATTGAATTTTCATACGTGAGCTTATTCAAAACGCATATGATGTTGACGGGCGTTGCTGTTGGTCTTTTTGGTCCTGCCTTTTTTTTCCTGAAAATAACGTTTGTACCTAAAAAAGTGTTATTGCTTGTGAGATGTTATTTCCTGCAACTGGAACTACTGTCCATAATCTTGCCTACAAGAATAAAACAATTATAAATTGCATTAGAAGAACTTTTATTATTCAATGTTGTATTTTCTGCCAAAAAATTTGCATAGCTCAACTAATGTTTCCTTTGCTAATAGTTTGATGATTCCTCAGTTGGTTGGATATCAGGTTGTAAATTTATTACAAGGTATGGAGGCTGAGTTCTGTTCTGTCAGGACAACTCTATCCCCTTCACGGTATGAAAGTGGGGATGAAGAGCTTTCTGTGCTTCCCAGGCACACTAAAGTCATTGTCACTGGAAACAACAGAACTAAGTCTATTTTAGTTGGACTTCAAGGTGTCGTCAAGAAGGCAGTAGGTCTTGGTGGCTGGCATTGGCTGGTTAGTAATTCTTTCATCCATTACCTGCCCACTATCCTTGTATATTTTTAGTAGTTGTAAGCCCAAGTTAGATCTTTCACTTAGAAGAGAGGGATTAGATGCCAATTATAGTTTCCAATCTTAATTGATCTGACACTTTTGCTTCGTCACTTTATGTGAAGTTTTGGACTATATATTTTCTTTCCATGCAATTATTTGGATAAAGCAAGTATGGAAGTAATGTTAATAAAATTTGTTGGCTTTTTATCAGGTTCTAAAGAATGGCGTAGAAGTGAAACTGCAAAGAAATGCATTGAGTGTCTTGGAAGCTCCTACAGGAAACGAAGATGATGACATTGAATATGATAACTCATTCTGCAGTAGCTCAGATCTAGGAGACAAAGACATTGATTGCAGTAAGTTCCTATTGTTTACTAATTGGTATCTATAATTATCTTCATTAGTTGGATATCGCTTGAAATTAAGAAGTAAAGCCTGCAGTGTGCCATCTATTTTAATTTTTTATAACAGTTATATTGTCTTGACAGCTAGCTTAGAGTTCCGTAAGACAACAAAGCCAAGGGTTCGGCATACCAAGCCATGGGCATCCTTTGCAAAGTCAAGTGGTCGGAGCAGCTGTCAAGACAGCCATACTAATACCCATAAACATCAAATGGTGAGAAGATGTTGTGCTGAATAATTCAATATCATTCACAATATATCTCATTGTTATCTTTCAATTGTGTTTTTTAAAAATAAAATCCATCTTTAAACATTTTGACTTGTATGATTGCATTGTTATGAGATTATATATTTTCATGGGTGGTTCAGACCATTTGAATCATCCGCATGATTCCTGAAGCTTAATATGGGCCATCTCTGTTACACAATCTTCAATTGAGTACAGTGCTGAGAACTTGTACTAAAAACTTAGTAAACAATTAACAGAGACTTAACTTGGCTAAGCTTGGGACGCCGACCTTATGGAGATACTGGAGGCACTTCAATCTCGTATGTTTCTTAACCAGATTCTACTCGTGAGACCCTTTACCTTTATCTAAGCTTGAAACCAACTGATGCACAGGTGAACGTCAACCCCAATCCAACCAAGGAACAATTGATTCTCGGGGTGCAAAATCATCTCCTGTCACAGGTCTTCCTTCTGTTTACCGTTTCTTGGACTTTCTTCTAACAATTAACATGGTTTTTTTTATCTGATTTCTTGTTCACATTCCTACTCATAAGCAGGAATTGGATGAGATGCAGGTGATCATGAGTTTCATCCACTCTGCCAAGAGATTGAGAACAGTTAACCCATAAAGAGGAACGAGTTGGTGTGATTGGAAAAGTGCCACACCTACCTAATGACTGCAGTGATTGAACATGGCATCTGATGATTTGGATGTGTTATATATATATATATTAGTATTGTTTTTTCGGTGATGGATGGAAAGGACATTCGGTGGTGGTGGAGGGGACAGCCTGCTTAAAAGATGAGTCAGAAAAGGACGATTTATTTTGTATTATCGTCCCGACTTTGCGGTGGAAAATGAGTCATGTGTTCTTGTCTTCCACTCTAGGTCTCTGGCACCCATGACGCATTTGCAGAAGGAAAATATGTAAAATAGAAATAATTAATAGATGCCAAATTTTTGGATGATTTCATCATGTGTGAGAGGTTACGTACACTATTTCTGTAGCTGCATCCACAGCTCTAGCCTCCTTCTAGTGAATAAGAAGGAAATGTCTCTTTTCCCCACATTAAGTTCCAGTGAATATTAGCATGGTAAGTCTCGCTTCACTATTCAAAGTCGTTCCATGGTCCTTTGTCAGGTCATTTTGAGTTTATGGTATTCTGTATGGATGCTTTCCACCTCATTTTTAAAATTGGTCTCAGAGGCTACTTTTGCATATTATGTCAAGTTTTAAAACCATTATCATTTATTTTTGTGAGGTATTATTCTTCTAGTTTTTTTTTCTAAATTAGTTTGCATTTTTTTAGATTTATACATAATACCTTATTTGCAAATTCATTTTTCTATATATTTTTCTCACTTAAAAGTTAAAACATTTACATACCACTCGATCAATTAACCTCCAAATTGGATTTTGGTTCGATTTTAAAAACAAAGTTTCTTCAACAACTCCAATAAAAGTGGTTCTTGTCAAATTAGAAAAAAATCTTTCAAAAAAGGCACAGTGATTTCGTGAGTTGATATCTAATCTATTGTCTATTGTGAACGTAAATATACATGAATTTCAGCATGCTTATTAACATTAATTGTAGTCGATAATAGATTATGTGTTTCAGTCTTCTTTAGGCAAGCAAATCACGTCGACCATATTCGTAACCTAATTCCATTTTGGTTAAATGTATTTAAACGCCCGGAGATATGGGTTAATTTTATAATGTTAATCCAATTTAACAAAAATATAGATCCCGAGCAATACAAAGAACTCCAAAACCTAGAGAGGGACGAGGGGCGATGCATTCGTTCGGTTACAGGGCGAACGCGGTCGTGACGTTCGGCGTCGCTATCCTGACGGTGATGTGCGCCATGACCTCCCTCTCTGACAATTTCAACTCTCCTTCGCCCACCGCTGACGTCAAGGTAAGAACCACGGCTTGCTCTCTCCTTCTCGACCCGTTTTCAGGTCATCAATCCCTTACGGTCAGCGATTCCTCAACTCTTTGCTCTGTAATGACAACCGGTCACCCAATATGTTCAATTGCTTCGTTTGCTGTCGGATTTGATTCATCTGTTACAAATAATTTGGATCTCTATCTTAGCCGTCGACAGATTTCTTCAAGATGAACGGATTATGTTGTTGACATTGATGCTCTTTGTTTGATAGAAAAACCAAGTCATTTTCAAAATAATTTGGATATCTTTCCTTTTTCAATCAAATTAATAGATAGATGTAACTATAAAGCACCCATCAATGGTGGATTGTGGCCTTTTATAATGCTAACTCTTGACTAGAGTAAGCATATAATTGATAATTCGTTAAAAGTTTTCTTTTAGGGAAGTGGTATGAAGTTATACATTTTTCTTGTGACTGACTCTGCTCTTTATCCTAGTTAAGTTGACGATACTGATTGTTTATTCTCTTGATGCATTATAACCCGCTTCAATGTTTTCTTCTTTTTCTCCCAACATTTTGTTCTGACTTTGTTCTTCTGCAGGTCCTTAATGTAAATTGGTTCCAAAAGCAACCAAATGGGAATGATGAGGTTTGTTCTGTTACTGTTGTATTGTTGTTGCCCTTGTTACTAAGACAAAATTTCCTTTCAAACAAACTATTTTGCCCATTTATCATTTAGTTTAATTTTGCAAATATACCACCATAAAACATAAAAAACCGAATATGTATCCAATTTGAGAGTTCTTTCTTGAAATAGTAATAAACTGGCTTACTTTTATAAATTTCCTATGTCAAATTTTGTTTTTTTATTGTTTTTCTTCAATTTTATTGTTTATTTAATTTTTGAAATGACATTTAAACATCTTGGAATACCATTTGAACATGAAGACTAAATTCAGAGGACATGGTCACATGGAATACAAAATGAAAAAAGGAGATATAGACATGATACTAAATAAAAGTTAAAAATATATTTAGGACATTTTGCTTATATCATTTTACCCAAACATCCTTAACCCAAGTTTAATTCGAACTAAGGTTATTTATAAGAGACTTTCAAATTTCCATGGATGATAAAATATTAAATTTCATAATGGCAAATATGCAATTCTATTATTTTGAAAAGTAAATATGTATTTTCCCCTTGGCATTATCAGTTGAAATTTTAATTTTCAAATATGGCACTGTAAAATTTTCTTAGAATAGCAACAAAATTATTGTAACTAACCATATTGCTCATTTGCTCGATAGCTTTTAAACATTTATGATGTGCCTTTGAATTTGATCACACTAGTATTTTAATATTTCCAAGATATTCTTTTTATTAATATTCGAAAATGTTATTTGAATATTTGGATATGACATTTGAATATGAAAAAAATTACTAAAATAAATAAAATGCAAGATGAAAAGTGAGACAAAGAAAAAAAATGAAAATAAACAATTACAAAAATTATAATAATGACAATATAATCTAAACCAAACATCAATAAGCTAAATTTAATTCAAATGAATTGTATTTGTTATAGATTTGAAACATAGAAGGATATATGCAATACTAAAATTTGTAATGGTAAGTGATAAATATGTTGTTTCATTATTTTGGAAAAGTATATATTTACCTTTTGATTAATGGTGTATAATAAATACTTAACTAGCACCTCTCTAGATTTCTATACATTTTTGCATTTTCTTATATGGGTAATTCATAATGCTTGCTCTTGCAAGTATAATTTAAAGTAGACTAAAGCACCAACTCAGGCTGCAGTTGCATACAGCTCTGTTGGCTGTTAGGCCTGAGCATTGCGTAGATAAGTATACTGAAACTTACTGTGCTTTTGCTTGAAACCTTTGACTGCTTTTTGGCCAAAACATTGATCCATAGAAAATCAAAATGCATACTGTATGTGTCAAAATAACATGTGCAATAATTAACTGTTTTCACTACCATCTATTGAAAAGAATTAAAGAAATGAATAGTATTTATCTTATTTTCACTCTATTTCATTTGTCAGACTTACTTAGAGGGCATTGATGGGAGCAAAATATTCTCACTTATCTGCTTTTACAATATATGTAAATTTCATGTCTGCTCATTTTCTTCCAATTCGTATGGAAAAAAAATCATAGGAAATGAATGGAATTAAGTTCTTTCTCTATTTCTTTGAAGTAAATAAGTGAAATGCATCTTTCATTTCACTTCTTTTCTTTTCCTGCCTATTTCTCTCCAATTAAACACAAAATTGGTATCTCCTGTTAGCAGTATCTTTGTTTGAAAGGAAAAAAAAGGGAAAACAGTAAATCCTCCCCCTTCAAATTTGCTATAATGTCCAGAAGAAAAATTTGCATATTGGGTGAAAATTTCAATCAACTAAACCTGACTATATATATAGATTTTGTTGATTCTTGCACATTATACTATAAATCACGTTTTTCTGTTCACTGCTAGCATAGGACATCCTATTATTATATTAAAAACATATATATGGACATGAGAATCTTGCAAGTTGCTGTTTATCTAACTTCATGTACTGTTATACTTTCTAGGTCAGCTTAACAATGAACATATCAGCAGATCTTTCATCTCTTTTCACCTGGAATACTAAACAGGTTTATTTTCACACTTGCTAATCAGTATATTGTTAAGGATATTGTTGGACATAGTGTTGATAATTAGAACCTATTATCTACTGCTCTATGTTGTAAGTATACAATGATTTAAGATTTTTTTTTCTTGGTAATTTGCATGCAATTATGTCAAACATATTTGGCGTTAAGTCATTGCCTTTTGCAATTGATCCTGTTTCATCCTAAAATGACTACCTATTTGGGAAGGGACACCCCTTTAGTATAAGCACAGTCAGGATGCCTACTATAGGCCATTTTGGATGATGAGCTGGTGCTACCCTCAACACTGATGGGTTTGAAATACTCTCCTCAGGTCCTCACATCCTGTCATGTTTAGAGGTATGAATTGAAGCCCTAAGTGTATCTAGGATAGAGCACATGCAGGAGTCCACACCTGACCATCAAACTCAAAGGTGCGGGCTGTGGCTCTATCTACATCCATGACGCATACACTTTTTTCATTAGGTTCAGACATATGAGTTAAGGCTTTGATATTATGTTGAAAGTGAGAGCACTTGATCTCGAAAATGAGTTGCCATTTTGAAGACCAGAGATGGCCACTAGCATAATATAGGCCATCCAAAATCCCTACACTTAGTGGGACTATGACATCAGTGCTCTTCCCTATTTGCTGATGGGTTAGCGTATTCTCCATAAAAGTCTTGATTGTAAATCTCATAGAACCATCTAATGAATTACTAGTACTTGATTGATCATAAAAGACTATTTTAACTTGAAACTTGAGTTTGAGAAAAATGTTGCAAGTTTAGGGTTCAGAGGGTACAGGAATTGTGTACCTATAACCTGACTAACATGGAGAGTGCATTCTAGGACCAGCTATAAACACTAGATCTATGTATGTACTATATGGAAGAGTGGGTATTTTAGTTCATTCCTCTCTTTGTTGCTACATCCGAGTTGGTAGTTCTAGATAGGAAAGGTTTATATGAATACAATTTAGGTGTAATGAGACAGTAATATGAAGTTGGTGAGGGGAGTTGATCTCCATGGCAACCGCAATTCATATAATTAATTTCAGTTGGTAGTATTTGATAGACCGACTAGAGAGGGGTGAATAGTCTGCAAATCGAATTAAAACTTCGCTTGCTATTTTGCTAGAAAGGACACATTGATCAATTAAAAACAGATAACATAAAAGTAAAGTAAGAGACTGAGGATTTACTTGGTTTGCAACCGGAGAGGTGCTAATCCAAGACAATGGAAAGCGCACTAAAGATCTCCTTCGACAAATGTCGGAGGTAGAGTAGTCCCTTACAACAGTTGAAAGCTCGAAATGAATTACAGAAGTTTAAGAACTAGTGTGTTTGTACAACTAGCTTTAGGGCCCCTATTTATAGGCTTATGGTCGAAGTAACTATTTAGCTAACGTGGTCATCTAGGATTCGCCATGGTGATCTAGGGAAAACTTTATCCATGTCGTAATGTTCGTTTTGCTGATCTGACGATTGAGGCCTAGATCCTTTCCAGGCGCCTTGGGTCATTGAAGGCGCCTCGAGTCCTTAACGGGTCTTTAAACGACTCTTTCTTTATCATTCGAGGCGCCTCAAATCAAGGCCGAGCCACCTCAAGTCTTCAGGGTGCCTAGAAACATTCCTTTTCGGGCGCCCTAAACATTCCAGGGACTGGAATGGCCAACATCAACTGCTAACCATTTTCGTTCCACTCGCTTGGGTGATACTTCGACCGTTCAGAGTTGAGCTCACTCGAACCCAACTCCAACCTTCTCCTCTAGCTGACTTCCTCCCGGCTTCTCATCCCTCCGACGTGCCGCACGTGTCCATCTCCACCGGTGTATTATTCTCGGCATCTCGTCCCTCAGATGCACCGAGCTCGTCGACTTTCTTCCCGTGTCATCCTTCTCGTTCACTATATTTTCCGCTCGACTTCTTGTATTTCTAAGTTCTTATACACTTAGACACAAAACATCAAACACATAAGACATAACTTAACTCGGTTGATCAATATCAAAACTAACCCAGGTAGTTACAATCTCCCCTTTTTGATGTGCATCAACCCGAATTAAGGTTAGGAAAAATAATCTTAACATTAAATATTGCAATTAAGTACAAGCAATAAGCAATAAGTTTGCAAGAATAAGTTTGCAACCTCCCCATTATCTTAACTCCATAATTTCTCCCTCTTTGATCATAAAATAAAAAAATTTAGCTAAATAAAACGGAAAAAGAAAAAAATCTGAAAATTTTTCTAAGGGATGTACCTACAGAATACAAGTTTGTATATTTTTCAAATAATTATTTTTCAAATAAGCTAATTTCTAAGAATTAAAATTCAGGCTGTCCAAAATAAATTTGAAAATTATTTTTTAACTTTGAAAAAATATCAAAAATTTTGTCAATGGACTGCATAATCAATCGGATCATAGAAAACAATTTCACAAAAAAACTGTTTATCAGTGAAAAAGTATTTTTCTTGACATAGTTATTTTGAATTTAAATATTTAAAAATAGATTTCTATGTCAAAATAACTTGCTAATTTTCTTAACATTCAAAATACAACGGTTATATGCAGAAAATCAAGTTTTTCAAAAATTATTCTCGGCTAATTTCTAATTTAAAAAATTTATTTTTCAGTAAAGAATTCATAAAAAATTATATAACAACTGAACATTTTCAAAAATTAACATATTTGTCTATCATAGAAAAATTTAAACCAAAAAAAAACGAACAGAAGAATTCATGAAAAATAATTTTGCCAATAATGTTAATAAATCAAACAAATTGATTTCTAAAAATTAATAAAAAAACAGGTTAAAAATGATTTTGGAATCCAATTTAAATTTTTACATACTGGATTGCTCAGATATTTTTGTGGAATAACATTTTTGACATTTTTGCAATTTGTCTCCTATGATTTCTAATGAACCAATTAAGCCTTCCATAATTTCTAAAACTTGGAACTTGTAAGAAATTTGAATTTGAGCATGTATGATCATTTTCTAATATTTTTATTTGATCTTTAATTTTTTGTTTTCATTTTCAATTTTATCAAAATATTTTCATAAGTTTCTAAAACATGCATAGTCTTTCTTTGAATTTGTGTATTTGGTCCTAGTTTACCTAAGGTTCTAGACAACATTTTTATAACATCATACATTTGGTCAGAGGGTAAGAATCGTACCTCACTTACTGACTTACCGTGTTGGATTCGTAGGTGGATGCTCCCACTTCATCAATACTTTCTCTTGAAGTACCTTCATTGTCTTCTTGGTGGTTGACCATTAATGCTAGTCTGACGTATTCCTTGGTTTCAGACTCCTCTGATGATGACTCGTTCCATGCTACTTTGAGGTTTCTTTTCTTGGACCTTCTTGACTCTTTGTCCTTTTCTTTTCCTTTGTTTTTCAATCTGAGCAGTTTTCCTTAATATACCCTTCTTCATCGCAGTTCTAGCACTTTACTTTTCTTCTTCATTGAAGTTTCTTAGCTATGTCTTAGCAAAATTGTTAGAATTAAAAAACTTTTAAAATTTTCTTACTATTCTTTATTTTCGTCGAGAGATGACTCTGAATGCGGTTCGTTCTTTTTGGCTTTTTGTGTTAGGTTCTAACTTGACCTCTCTTCGTTTCTTGAGCCTGTACATCCGACTCGTATAATTCAAAAGTAGAAAATAGTTCTTCTAAACTACTTACCTCGAGACCTTTCGAAATATAATACGAGTCTACAATCAAGGTCGACGCTCGAGTTCTTGGAAAAGAATTTAAAGCGTATATGATTGAGTCTTGATTCGTTACTGTTTCTCTGAGGTTGGTGAGTCCTCAGCTCCTTGATCTTTGCAAGCAGTTGAGCCACCTTTTCTCCCTTTTCCATCCGGAGGTTGGTTATTTGATTTCAGAATATGTCCCGCTTGGCTAGTTTGGCCTCTGTGGTCCTTCATGAAGCTCTCGGAACTTTTTCCAGAGTTCTTTATCGGAGTTGTAAGCGTCAATCTGGTTGACTTCATGAGGCGGTAGTACGCCTAGTAGATGTAATTTTGCTTTATCGTTAGCTTCGTTCTAGTTCCAAAGGTGATCTTCCTTTTCTTCTTCGATCTCATCCTTTGGTGTTTTAAAATCGTATTTAATTGTTAATAAAATATCAAAATTTATTTTTAAAAATACCTTCATTCATCACTTCCAAAGTGTCAACTCCCTCTTGAACTTTGGTGGGTGACTGTTTGATCCGATCATTCTTGTAGTTTTAGTC
>JBBPFQ010000126.1:4022057-4033662 GCA_037974815.1 Kaempferia elegans | reverse complement strand
TTTGCTCACATCAACAACGATCGGTCGGTCGACAATATTCCTCGCCAAGGCATAGTGGCCGATCGACACGCATTTAGGCGTAATAGCCGATCGACCCTAAAGACAAGAGTCCTCCTTGTCGTTTAGTTCAATAAGATGTCAGAAGAATATTCCTTGCCAAAAAAGACCAGCTATGATTCCTTGTACGGGAGAAGCTTTAAAATAGGGCACGTGTGATTGTCTCGCTCAATCAAGGAGCCTAATTATGGAAAGTCTGTTAAGGAAGGGAATCAATCACGGAGGCATTTATGGCAAACCCTAAAACGGTGCTACAACTCCAGGTATAAATTGAGCTTCTCATAAGCATCAGTACGCGATATTTTGCATCACCGCCAGTTTTCTTCTTTTCAGCAACTTCTTTTTCTTCTACATCTTGGACTAATTTGAGCGTCGGAGGACCAAACAGGGGGACGTCTCTCCTTGTTTGGCCGCTAACGTTTCTTGTAAGTTTTCCTTGGACAGACAACAACTCTCCGCTTCATCGATGGTCTCCAAATCCACGTGGACGACAACTTTCCCGGTGTCCATCTCCCCACTCGTAGTCAGTATCACCTTCATTTGAGGATGAGGGTTAAAGTTCCTTAAGTAGAACTTCTCTTACATTGAGTGTTTTTTTTTTCTTTTTCTATTTATACAAATGAATTTCTTTATCCAACCAATGAGCTTTTGTTGGTAACCTCCTTTAAGGGTCTGCCTATCAGAGTGATTGGGTTGCCACCACCATAAGAAGACTCATTGTGAAGAAGTCTCATTCCTCTCGCGTATCATTATTGAGTATAACCTTTAATAAGCTTTATGATATGATACTATTTGTCCCGTTCTTGTTTTGATTTTTTTTATGATATGATTTATTCATATCTTTTGCCCTTGTGTAGGTAATTAATTCCATAGGTGTAGGATATTTGTATTATTTCACCTATACTAAGTCAATTGTTCATAATTATAACATATAAGCATATAAAAAGCATTTAAAAATGAGTGTGTATATAAATGCATGACTTTACATTTCCCATGCATAGAAAAGTTATAATATACAAGAATCTGTACATTTCAATGTTGCAAAAATATTATTTTAAGGTTTCTAAAATGAAAATGCATATGTCTAAATAATCCACAAGAATTTTCAAAGCATTGCATGAAGATTAGTACCTCTTTGCATACAACTTTTCTTCATAGTTATGTGAACATATTATTTTCTTCATGCCTCCCTTCTTTTGGTGATTCATAAGGAAATATTCCAGAGGAACCATTTCTCTTCACATGCCTCTTTTAATCATCAACAGCCAATTGGCTCGATGACATTTGATCATGCATGATTATTTGACGCAAATATATCATTAGAGTTCGAAAGGTATCCAAAAAGCATAATTCAAAAATTGATCAAATAGAGCATGCAATTAATTTACTATACAAAGCATTTATATAGTATATATAATATATAGAGTATTTATACAGTATGCATAAATACTGTTTTATAAACTTCTTGCTTTTCATTAATCGAATAGTATTACTATTAGCAAGTATCTAAGATTAAGTCACCCCAACTGCAGTATATATATCAATTGCATAATTAAATTACTATACAAAGTATTTATATAGTATACATAATATAAAGAGTATTATACACTGTATAAATACTATTTTTTTATAGACTTCTTGCTTTTCATTATTCAAAATGGTATTACTTTTATCTAATCTGAGATTAAATCAACTTGAGAGCATTATATAGATAAATTGCATGTTGACACATCACACATGCTAATACACTTAATTCGATATGATTTAAATGCCACTATGTGATAATATATAATTAAATGCATACATTTGCTCCATGAATTTTATCACAATCATTAAGCTAATTGCATTATATACCTTTCAAATATCATTTGAGCAATCACCACTGTGGATAATTATCTTAAATCTAGTTCGAACACTTTGGATCCACCTTGCTAGAATGTATTTGAGCATAAAATGAAAGGAGAGAACCCATCAATGATGATGAACTCAACTTTAACCTTGCATTGTTTATGGCGGACCCCAAATATGTCTTCTAAAGTGGGAAGAAACTAAAGAAAAATTATCCATCTGTCACCTGGATTACATGAAAGTAATTACAAATATAATTTGGATATATTTTTAAATATTTCTAACAGCCATGAAATTCCAATATTTTTGTCCATCTCGAAGCTCAAAGTAAAAATATTGCATATTGTTTTTCTTCGTAAAAAAATCAACATTGTTTCATGTCTCATGATTGAAATAAAAGAATGTGTTTGCATTAGATTGTTGGAACTATATAACATAATTATTGATTCCATATAATTGAAGACAAAATTGCACTTGTCCTAACTCAAATCAAAAGATATGAAAAATCAGTCAACAAACATAATGCATAGAAATAAGAAAGATTAGATAAAATGAATTGGACGCAAGTCAAATTTCACACTCTAAGGCAAAGATTTGGCCGGTCTATATGAGTTTCATTTATCTTTTCCCAACGATACAGCTGGTGTTACCTCTATTCTGGCATGTTAGTGTGGATGTGTTCTGTAGATCGCTTCAATGTTGAGCACTATAAGAAAATTTTGCCTTAAAATATCAAATAAGAGAAAAAAATAGAGGTGGGACACTATAAAAGTAACCCCTCTTGATTGGAACTATGAACTTGGATGCAAAGAAAAAAAACATGGAATACCTTTCCTCTGATAGAGAGCAAGTAATGCCTTTAAGGTACCTATTGAATTAGGGATGTGGCCATGCCAAGATGTGTTACCTTTTATTAATAAAAATTGATATTAAATTATAACTGAATTATAATTTATTTAGTGTTTTCCAAATAAAACCCCCCAATATCATTGTTGTATCTATGCTGCTGAAAGTTGGTGGGTTAGCATGCCTAGTAGTGAACTTTTTTGTTGTTTTCCTTAAGTTATACTATTGTTTGATTCTGCAGCTGAAAAGGTTAAAGAGCCTATGTTTTCTGGACATCAAGAAGATGAGGAGCCTACAATTCACCTCTCAGTGAAAAAGTCATTGGCTGGTGAAGATACAGTTGCTAGTGGCAGTTTCAGTTCTGATAATAGGGTGTCATCATGCTTTGTGGAAAATGATTCAAGGGAGCCACAGGTTAGCTTTGTAAATCATTTGAAGGAACTGGAACGCCCAACATCAGATGATCATGTTTCCAAGGAGCTGAATGAGCATTCTGACTTCAATCTAAGTGTCAGGGAGAATGGATTTGATCTAAACCTTGTGGAAAAAATCACTCTTCCTTCAAAGCTTTATGAGTTTGAAGAGTTTGTAGGCTCTCTTAATAATCTAAGCCATGATGATGAGCGTCCTTTTGATCAACCTGTGGTGCAACAATCATCAATTAGAAAATCATATACCGATGAGACATTCCATAATCTAGATTCCTCAGTACCAGCTTCATTTCAAATTAATGATCCACATTCACCATTTGAATCTTTGAATATGGTTTCAGATTTTAAAGTCAGGGAGAGAGTAATGAGTTGTGGGAATTTCTCTTTAATTGGTTCCAATGAACAGTCAGGATATCCAATTCAGCCTCTCAGGACTCAGAACCTCTCTGAATTGGAAACTGATGAAGTCGTTTTAGATTATCTTATCTCAAATGCTGATATTAAAGTTTGTGAGACTGCATATTCTTCAGGTTTGGCTGTAGATGAGGTTGTCGCCGCCACAAGAGAATTTAAAAACCCACAATCTAAGTCATCTGATGAGGGTGCTGCTGAGAATGGGGTGCTACTTGCTAATGTTGATAATCCATGTACAGGTCTGCTTACACGATCAGGTCATTTTGTTGACATTGAGGGTCTTCGAGATCTCATTTCAGATGCCAAAAGCAGCAAGGTAGATATTATTTCTTGGTATTATTATGTTTATTCGTTTTTCCTATGTCCTTTGAGAATATGCTGTATACAAAAATTATTTTGGAAATTCTAGTGTCTAGTCCCTTCGAATTGTAACTAGGCTCTTGTAATTGTTTTTTACTTAATATAGCTCTGAAGGACATTAAGTTGGTATTTTCAGTTTTTTGCAAAGGAATAGGTTAATATTCCATGAGGTTTAGGCCATTTTTCATCCAAGCTTGATAGTTATTATTGCCCCTCTAAATATAAAGAAGGTTTCACATTTCTGTTTCTCAGATATTGCATTTGATGATCTCTAATTTGACGCTATCCTTCCAATTTTAAATCATGTTTCTTTGCTACCATGTTATGTTTTTTCTGCATTCACTATTTGCCTATTTGCTATTGAAGTCACCTTTTTGGTTGTTTCTTTTATTTATTTATTTTGTTAGTGTATAACATCAAATTTCAGGAAGATAGAAATCATCATTATGTTGTGAATACATTACAGCAAAAGGTAATTACATTCATCTCAGGCGCCCCTCATAACCCATTCTCAGGTTATGTGAAGGGAGGTAAATTAGGGGTCAACTTATAGCTGACCCTCAAGTGGCCAGAGGGTGTGTGGGTGTTTGTCTATATATGTATTATATTTGTGTGTGTGTGTTCTATTTGAATTGCTTTGATCATTAAAACTGCTCACAGGTAAATTTGTTTTCTGCTGTGGAATCGATGACTAATATGATGAAAGAGGTAGAGCTTCATGAGGAGAGGAGCAAGCATGCCAAAGAAGCAGCCTCAAGTGCTGCTGAAGATATTCTTTCCGATGCAGAGGAACTTAAAAAGATTCTAATACATGCAAAAGAAGCAAAGGACATGGTTGTTTTATTGTTTGCATTATCTGATATGCTTGTTCTGGTTATTTGTTTCTAGAGGTGGTTTTGTTAAAATTGTGCTTCCTTTTTCAGCATGCTGGAGAGATTTATGGTGAGAAAGCTATATTAGCAACTGAGGCTCGAGAACTCCAATATAGACTCTTTGATTTGTCGAACGACACAAAAAAATCCCTTAAAGTGATTGGGGAGGTTAGTTACTGATGCCACTTTTGGACGGAAAACAAATATACTGCCTGTTTCTTCCTTATACTATATAGATCCTTATTATATGTGTTAGCTTTTATTTTCTCTGGTATGGTTACAAATATCAAAACTAACAAATTGCCCAATGAGGTTTGTAAGGCTGCTACATGAATTTTTTGCACAACATTGAGATCTATTTAGTTGTATAATTCCTTTATATGGTGACTGAACTTTCTTGTCTTATGGTGCCTCTGGTATAAACATTGTCTGATTGCAAAATTAACTTATCATATCATTAATATGTCTCACTACATAACCAAAAAATTTCAAATTTACAATACATTTCCCCATTTTTTAATAGGTAATCGTTCTTGTTTAAAACTGACTCAATTACTTGCATATAAATTCAGGGGTCAATTGCTTACATTTGCAAGTTGCCAACGACAGAATTTATTTAGCCACTTTCAAGTTTCAAACAAAATAGATCTTTTGTTCTTAGACAATCTTGTTGTCTTACTGCCTGTGTGATAAAATTCTATATTGACATGAACGCTACCCTATGTTTTGGGCGAAATGCAACAATGTACGAAGTTGTTCCTTTATTCATTTTACAAAATCTAACAATACTACTTATATTAATATATTTTCCAAAATAGTATCAGTTAGGAGCCTAGGAACTTAAACTTGATTCACGGATGATCCTTTTGTGAATTGGGCATCACGAAGGGCGATCCTTGGTGACAAGCTTCTTTCTCCCCTTGAGCATCAAGAAGAGTTTGAGCCATGCGATGACTTCATTGAATCTATGCATGCAGGAATAAAATATGTTTTGTCTGTTTCCTGTACAGCTTGCTTTGTCAGGAAATGCAATCAGAGACATTGACCATCTTTTTATATCATAACTTCCATTGCTCCTTTCTCTGAGTGAACCTGTTGAAGTAGATCTGTACATTATAGCAATTGTCTGTCTCATATTTCACTGGTTCCATGCTTTCCTGAAATATTTTTAAAGCCTTGAAAGTCTGGAATCAGTTAGTAGCCTTTAGAAAGTAACGGGACGTTTGGTTTGCATGTTTTCTATTTTTATTTTCTGAAAATACATATTTTCTAAAAAATAGAAAATGACTTTTTGACATTCTCTATTTTTCCAGAAAATGTTATATCTTTTTTTAGAAAACAGAGACAGAAAATACAAACCAAACACTATTTTCTAGAAAATGAAAATAGAAAACATACAAACCAAACGCCCCCTAAGAAATTTAAGTTTTGGTTTATCATGTTTCATCAAGAGTTCGGTTGCGATATCCATTGTTTGTTTATATCATGGAAGACATTTTGAGCATGTCTTATTAATTTGTTTCTAGAGAAATCAACTGTAGTCACTTATGTATATTGCTTCTTGAGCAATTTTTTTACTATACATAAAACAACAGTGTATGTCCTAACATTTTGGGTTGGGTATTTTCCTTATATTTGCTCTTTCTTTTAATGAAATTTTATTCCCCTGCTTTCAATATTTCCTTTGATTTTTTACTTTTTTTCTGAAGTTGGTTAACATTATTGATAGAGAAAAGTGTTTGTAGAGAAATCTCTGTCACACTCTTTCTATCTTTATTTCCTTTTTGGTTTCCTTCTCTCCTAGAAAACATGCCCTAAAGTTTGTATATGTGACATGTGCTTGTTTTCCAGATTCAACAAACCCTTGAATCGCGCCTAGCTGCTGTGAAAGTAGAAATTGCAATAGCTGAACATGAGAAACTTGAAAAGGAAGTAGCAGCTGGCAAGATCCTAAGCGAACAGGAAGCCATTATGGCTTCAGTACTAGAAGAATCCAAAAAGCTGCAAGAAGAAGCAGAAGTGAACTCCAAGGTAAGCATATTTCAAGGATATATATAATAGTAATATTTGTGAAACCATGTAACTTTCAAGAAATTGATAAAGTTGAATGCTATTGATCTTGTTTCGCTTTGCTACACAGTTGACGGAGTTTCTGACGGACAATGGCCACGCGGTTGATGCTCTCCAGTAAGTTTGTGTGCTTTGCTTTTAGTTTCTAATTTTATTTAAACCAGAGAAAGACTTCAACTACTATATTTCTTCTACTGATTATACTGACAACATATTTAGGAATTAAGTTCGACATAATTTGATTACTGTGTTTCACTCGGTTATACTGTGACTCTTCTTGTTTATCTTTTATCTCAGAGGTGAAATTGCTATCATCTGTGATGACATCATGCTGCTAAAAGAAAGAATCGATGGTGGTCTACCATTTGGTACATCTCTGCGTTCATTAACTTCAAGCTTCTCTGGTTCTTTGAGCTCATCCTACAACAGGAGCAAACATTCATCGGACGAGTTGCTCAAGCACGAAGATATCATAGACAGGCATTCGACTCAAGATGATCCTATCACAAAGGTGAAGTCGTCTTCAATCACCGCGCAAGAGCAAGCCGAGAAAAGTAGTGATAATCATGGGACATTCACAGATGACTGGGAAATTCTGAAAGATGGAGAATTCTGAGTACAATTTGATAGCTGGTGTCCTGAACAGTTTTTTCCGTCTCGATTTCAATGTAAATAAATTATATTTCTTGCTATAGGAGTGCAAGTAATTTACTGATAATTTATTCATTTTGGATATTTGATTTTAATAAAATTATGACGAAGGCAGAAGTTTCATTATCTATGTTCATTTTTCAGGCTACATCTGTGTTTCCTCTCATTGAATATTGGTATGAATAATTATACTCAAATTGAAGGCCCGTATAAGCTCTTCATCCACCGATTAGGAATCCAGTTGAAATGTGATCGAGTCAATTGCTTGATTAAGCTTGAATCTAACCAGAATCTGGAAAACAACCCGCAGGTTACACACTACTTGTTTAATAAAATCTAAAATTTCTAGTCATATTCCAGTAGCAAAACAACTGAATGAGTATTGAAAGATTGAAATTCGATATGAAGAGAAATTTCTGGCTAGCTCACAACATAATGTATGGCAAATACAAGAGTCAACAAAATCCAAAGCCAGCAGCAGGAGTGCTATTCGAAAACTAATAGTTCCAGAAGTCAACTTCCACGGGCTTCTCTCCTTGTCGCATCATGGAGGATATCGACATCCACGCCGTCAGGGGGGAGCTGGACATACCGAACCACTGACCCTCTGATAAAACAGTTGCGAACTGATAACTGCAACAATCAAAGAAAGTGAGATGAGATCAGGCGAAGGTTTACCGGTGTTCATACGTTACACAACTTCATAGTGAAAGCAAAACCAGTAATGGCTCAATCTAACTTTCTTGATGAGGCACTTAAAAGAGTGTGAATTAATATGAGGGATCTTGCGGTATATAAACATTGATAAAGGAATACATTTGACTGATCGTGGCATTCTCAATTGCCTAATAACACCTAGAATCTCCGATGCCATACCATTGACTTGATCTAAAGGGCTAAGTTTCATTTCCCTGAGTCAATATATTAAATGGTACTCTTTCTAATTCACTAAATAAAATAACAAATAACCAAGTGTTCCAGAGACAAATGATACAAATTATGTTGGGCATCGAGGGCCTTACAATGTTGGTTAGATAAATGATAAGAAACTTGTGTTATGGAACAGGATCGATCTGAGGAAATAATAAGATAAAGCAAGAGATAAGAAGAATGGATGGGGCGGTTCAAAAGGTACATGATTATTCAAAACCCACAAATATAATTTGTTTAAAGGCCTAGCAACATAACAGAATGGATAGTATTAATTTGAGATTTTGAGAGAAAACACACATTTAGTATAAATCACAAAGGTATTTATACTGATCAATTTGAATGCTCGATGGTTTATAGAATGCAGGCAGTTTCTCCACCTCATAACCATAACATGAGGATTGAAGGTAAACAGGTGAAGAAGAAGAATGAGAAGGGAACAACAGGATGAGAAGTTTTTTCTTCCCATTTTTTGTTTGTCTTCAAAAGGAGTTAGATTAACTTTTGAACTAATGATGTCGATTTACATGTTAAAATTTCAGCTACAATGGCTCTGAAAAGAGCAATCAAAACAATAGAATGTTTTTAATAATGAAGTAATTTCATAGATAATTAAGAAGAAAACATAAAAGAACTATTTGCAAATTGTGACTACATTTCTTCAAAAGATTCCAACTTTTACTTCTGTGTCATATTCACAACTATCTTCCAGCAAAACTCCACAACAAAAAGAGACGTTTTTATCCTTCGACTAGCCAATCCCAACAAAAAAACGTAACGAATGAAAGATCATAAAACAACTCCAAAAAACAGAATTCATAACCATCAGTAAGCAGTATCATATAATTAACCAAATGTTCGAGAAAGAAATTTAAAGAGTAAGACCAGATCCAGAAAAGCCTGATAAGCAATATTTGGATCACATTTGGCATCAACTAAAAGCAAAATAGAAATATATTAACCATGCAAACACAAACATGCATATACTCTAATAAATTATTAGATTCTTACATAGCATCTACCGAACTGAGGGCCTAGGTGCAACCTATAGCTATTTTTCACAGAATTATATTATGGCTCTTAGAGAACATGAAGAAATAAGAATGTACATTTATAAAACAAAATGCTTAATGAAACGTAGTTACATTCTGAATTTTTTATATTCATCAATTCAATCAAACCATTCCTCTCTCTCCTGTGTGTTCTTATCTAATTCGATTGGTGATGCCATCTTTAGAAACCCTCTAAAGTCTAAACCCTCTGAGATCAGCAGTAAGAGATTGAAGGAAACCTAAACTATCTTAGATGAGTATATTTCTTAAGGAATCTATTCATGTACTACATCTAGATTTAGGTGCCCTAGCAACTAACTGTCATTTGTTGTTTATTAATGAAGAAGAAAAGGAGGGAAAACCGGAAAAGTTAATAATAAAGCTAAGGCCATAGAATTCCAATCTACGCATCCAGAAATGCTAAAAGGAATCCAACCGGATCAATTATTAAACGCCCAATGAATCTCCAAAGTAGTCGAGTGCCCACTACTAGATTATGCCAAATCTCCAAAAGGATTTCTTTTGAAGAGAACTGATTCTAATTGTTGATGCATTCAATAATGAGCTACCAACCTTTCACAGACCTCAAAACCCTAATCCCATACATTAGCACGCATATACACGCGCTTTCAAAAAAAAAAAAAAAATGGAAATCAAGCGAGGAAAGGGGGGAAAGGAAGGAAATTTACACGAAGAAGAAAGAGATGCAGGAGAAGGCTGGAGTACCATGTGAGGGTATCTGTCTTCGTCTACGACTTTGATGTTCTCAAGCTTGATGTTGAGGTATTGGTCGACGGAGTGGAGGGTTCCTCTGATGGCGAGATCGTTCTTCAGCTCCACCGTCACTTCTTTACCTACCAACTCCTTGAAGTACGAGAAGAAGAGCTGCAACGAAACAAAAACCAAATCAAGATAAGGAGAGAAAAAAACTTCAACCCGCAGGGAGTCGAGATGACAGAGAACGCTTCCATACCATCTTTGCGGCAAAGATCGAGAGGGAGAAGAGAGAGAGAAGCAGGGAAGCGCCGTGGTTCCTGAAAACTTAGAAATAAAGGGAACGATTTGATTTTTAATATTGAAAAGGAAATGGACTAAGATTAAGGCGCCCCTTTTCCTCATCCAAATAATTAGGGTTTCGTAATTGTTACCACATGAAATCTTACTATTCATATAATAACAACTAAGAAATCAGAACAGTTATAATGTAAATTCTTATCAATATTGAATAGATTACAAAATGTAATTGTTACAATATGTGTAACAACTACAAACTATAGTTGCTAAAGTGCATCCAATCGGTTCAAGATTTAGGTGGAAAATAATAGTATTATGTACTAAAAGATAGTTGGGTAAATTATACACGAGTAAATAGTAGGATGGAACACCTTTTTAATATATATGCAGAGAGAGTTTTGATATGCTGCGCACAATCCCAAGTGGGTCTCCGCTGCGCGATTGACAATTGGGATGTCTGGAAGTGATTCAGGCGCCTCGACTCACTCAGTCGGCCAATGTAGTTGCAGAACTATATATATAGCGAACCTGATGTGGGTGCCCAATATGACTAAAATCTAATTTGTTTAATTCCTCTCATCTACCTGCAATAACTTTTCTCTTTTTCCTCTTAAATTGAAATAAATTCTATCTTCTCTCTCCTTTGATTGTATGATGTTGATTTTTAAAAACCAAGTCCCCTCGGCGCGGTGCGATGATTAAGTCATGGCAAGTTGCCACATGAGGTCTTGAGGTCGAAACTCGGCGCGTCCGAGCATATACCCCCCCATGTCTTGACCATTTGCACTAATGACTAGTAGCAACCCGTGATTTACCTCCTCCGTGTTGGCTTGAGGATGTGTTGGCGAGGGTGCTAGGGGCGAGTAAATTACTTTTTGCCACATGATTTTTAAAAACCAGCACCACAACTTAATTACACTAGCCACTATTGTGGAGGTGGTGCTGGTCTTTAAAGACTAGCACCTGAGACCAACACTAAGGTTGTTGGTAGACCAGCACAAAGGTTGTTGCTGGTTTTAAATACCAACACCAAGGTTGGTGCTAGTTTTTCAAGACCAAC
>JBBPFQ010000126.1:3947338-3959659 GCA_037974815.1 Kaempferia elegans | reverse complement strand
CGACGCCGGCCGGCGGCCGCTCCGCTAGACTCCGGCGAATTCCATCGATCGTGTCAGATGACAAGTGCAGGTAGGTTGATCTTACTTTCATCTGACCTAATCTTAGTTTAATTGTACTGCAATTGGTTGTCGTATCGGCAATGCTTTAATCGGTGATTTCACAACCCCTCCCGCTAGAGAATGGCTTTCTGCTCCGCAAACCTAAGGCTAGAAAACGATGACTCCATGATGGAGTAAAGCGTGATGGACGGCCTCTCTGACTGCATTTGATATAATGCCGCGAAATAGAATTCACTTAGAACATTGATTTCAATTTGATAAATTAGATTGGTGGGACTCGATCGGTTGTTGCTGAGAGCTTTAGAATCCGGAGAACGATCCGTAGTGGGCCTTGGCTCCCACGCCATCCTTTTCATCGATCATCTCCCAAGCTGTCCATTGTTTTACTCGGATCTCAAAACGAGCACCTTTGTTTACCGGCCTTCACGCTTGGCTAGCGGACGACTGTGAGAGCCATTAGGAACTGTGAGCCCGCCCTGGACCACTTCCAGTATTTACACTTTTTTTTTTTTTTTTGCTTAAGAAGTATGAGGCATTTATTTCAAATTCCATTGGATAAGGATGATTTGAACGATTTTGGAGGCACCTATAAATTTCAAGTTAGCAATTCTTTTTTGTTGTGCTATTCTTACTTGTTTAGAACACTGAAAAGTGAACGACATCGGTCTCTTAGCTAATAAGTCTTTAGACAGGAGTCATGTTTCATTTCCTCGGTGCGATTTGATAGTAGTATGATGTTCTCATAACAGTAACAAGGTAACACGATTGAACTGGTTGGTCTTTGGATTATTATCTTTTTGAAAAAATGGAGGAAAAGAGAAAAGTAAATGAGCCTGGAGATGGGGATGATCCAAAGCAACGAGAAGAACAAGGCGACTAATAATTAGGTCATGGAAGATGTGGGGATTCCAGAGTTGGAAGCCCAAGGGGGGAGGCACTGGCGAGAGAGCCTTTTTGTTTGTCTACTTGTGAAAAAGCAAGGGAATAAAGGAAAAAATAAAAAGGAAAAGGATGACCAGAGCAGGCTTTTTTAGTAGGCAAGATGACTGTATTGTACTCTTAACCGGCAACTCACATGCATTTGTTTTCCTTCTCACAAAAATCTTTTGAAAAGTTGGTCAGAGATTGATCATGCAAAATACACAGTCCCTAAAAAAAAGAAAGATATAATTTCTCTTTTTTCTCATTAAAAAGATGCTTTGATTAATAGAACTGTTGTTGTGTCATCTTCAATATGTTTCAAAGATGGGGTAAGATTGGGGGTGGGAAGGTGGGAATTTGAAGTGCCCTGATTAAAAGTCTCTAAACTTGGTTATTTCATATCGTGAAAACAATGAAGGCCTCAGGCTGCTCACAAAACCAAGACTAAGGGTTGGCTTGGAATTTTCTTTCACAAACATTCTAATATTTCAAGCAACTTAATTAAGCACGATATTTGTGTTTGAAAGAGTTGCCAAACCCGTTTCAATGTAAACAAATTTACATTTAGTTTTCCTCCTCACAACATAGTGCAGAACTGTATGTTAACATCAAAACGCTGAAAATTTTGAACTGCCAAAGCGATGTTTCTGATTAATCTTGATCTTCATCGTCTTTTTTAACAATTAATTGTTATCTTTTACACAATTTGATGATTATCAGTCCGACTGTAATAATTGTGCATTTTTTTTTTCAGAAAGCTGTCTTGGTTGGTTTGCTCCAATCCCAATAAGAGCTCAAATCGAGAAAACAGAGTGATCAAAAGACAGGAGAATTCAGTTGGCCGAGGTTTGATGTATGCATCCGTGAACATCTTTTTTCCACACGCGTTGACATTGCCTGTCCGCTTTTCTTACAGTGCCCTTTCTTTTTTCTTGCATTTACCACTGTTTTTATACACTATTTGACATTTCCTACCAACTGATGGGACACTTGAAGAGCCTTTTGGTCCTCCCTGCCACCTGCCTCTTTATAATCCCAATAAATTGAATTCAAACATATTAAAATTTCACCTTTTTTGCTTTGAGCAAAAGCCATTGGTTTCTTGCTCGTAGATAGTTTTAAATACTAATGATCCGAATAATAGTTAATCTCCTGAGCAGGCTTTTGCCATGAAGTTTGCAATTAGTTAACTGGTTGAGTTTGTGGTATACTCCAGATTACATTTGTTCCCAACAATTTAAGATAATTCAAACTAACAACTAGCTAATAGGGGATGTCTAACAAATTGAAATTTCAAACTGGTTTCAGTGTGTGTATGTAGTATACATGTATTAGTTTCCCACATAACCAATACCATGAAATAAGGATAGAGATATTCTTTAATTGTCCGTTGATTATTGGAGTTCACTCAGGTGTTTCCACTCCCGACTAAACTTTTTCAACAAGTTGCTGAGAACAGAATGTTTGAAAGGTCTTATAAACCCTCATGTTTTTTTTCCTGTACACCATCATACATTATATTTGAATATGCATACTGAATCATTTGAATTCTTGTAAACATCTACTTAAACATTTAATTCCATCTGTATGAAGACCCAATATTATAAATATAAGTTATGTCGATACCAGCGATTCTCATTGATGGCAGTGAGATAAAGATATTAAGAGCAGGGGGAAAAGCAACAACATTTATAACGATAACTAATACTGGCAGCACAATAGTAATGCATTAAAATCAAAAGAAAACTGAACTTGGGGAATGCCAGTAGGCTCAGTTCCACGTTCCGCTCACCGGATGGAACCCAGCGAACTCTTTGTTTGGGTGATCCATGGGCGCACATGGAGAAGCAGTCAGCAAATCCAGAAGTAGCTCATCGTTCCCAGACTCTCCGGCTGCTACGCCAAGGAAGTCCCTAGTCCAGCCATCACTGGTTTTCTGCAACATCATAAGGTCTTGGACGTTGGAGGAAGAACTGGCAGCAACAGTGCTTCCGGCAGTTGCATCAGTGTAACCTGGGCCGCTTAAGTTGTTGGTCATACTTATAGGGCCCATAGCTGAGGCCTTCTGGAGCAGCGCAGTGGCTGAGAGATGATGTGAAGGGCTAGGGTTGGTGGGAAGGTGGTGTAGGAGGGAAGGAAAGTTGTCTTCAGGCTTTTTTACCTCCAAGTCTCTGAGATTGCAGTCGTCAGGGCTAGGATTAAGAACCAATAAGTTAGCGTTAGCAGCGGTAAAGGGGTCCCAGAAGGAGGATGATGAGGGAAGGAAGAGAGGCTGATGCAGTGGTGGGAATGTAGGGGTGGCAGCTGCGCCGGCCATCACTCGTGCACTTTCTTCTGCCAAGGCATCGCAGAATGCTCTGTGGGTGATGAAGCTATCCTTTCTGAAAGAAATGAATGGATAAATACCATGCACGGTTATCAGCTTATATATCCAGTTATCATATATGGAGCTGGATATATGGATACAAGTTGTATACTTTGCATATCATTTAATTTCTCAGTTCATGTTTTGATTCCAATGAAGGAGATAAAATTCTTTCTCTCCTTTATCATTGGCTGTGCATTGAGTCTATTTCTTACGTACGGTTCAGTTGATAAATGGTTGAGAAAAAAGTAAACCTATATACAGAGAGGTATTTAATATATAATGACTATTCTTCTACAAGGTAGAGAAAGAGTTATATTCGGATCAGCCATGAGTTCCAACGTAAAGTATATAGTTGTCGATTTGTATTTGTTGTATTTGATGGAGATATACTAGATAAGATTTTTCTGGAGATATATAAGTTAAGCTTCTAATATTTTGATTATGTAAATTTTGCCAATATTTTTCTAAGAATTCTTTTCATAGTATTATTATTAGTATGCTGCTCTTTTTCTACTATCAACCCACTATGATTTATGAGTTTCATATAAACTAAACTATAAGTTAATTTTTCCTCCACAAAAGTTAGTTGGCTGACCTAGTTTTTCTACTCAAATACAATGAAAAATTCTAAAATTATAAGTGAAACAAATTTCGGAACCATGAGATTTATCCTTGGTTCTGAATATTGATTTCTCTTCCTTTTCCTTTCTTTAATTCATAAAATGATAAACTGATGCTAGAACAGAAAATATCTAGATAAGATCTCAAATCTCAATCGGTGGCTAATCCACGATGCCCTAATCTACTTTAGGTTGGTTTTTTCTCTCTTGTGGTATTACAGGTGTAAAACCTATTGTTAGATTAGTAGATATGGGTGTTATCATGAACTGACATATACTCAAACAATACGCAGTTTCTATTTCCCACTCAATATTGCATAGTTTAGGATATATATTCTTCTGTCTAACTTATATCGCAGAAGAGTCACGAATTTCACCTAGGTGATAGGCATCGAAAATCGAGCAGTTGACCATTCATAAACTATAGTTTGATTGTTTATCAGCCTTACAGCAACTTTACTGGCGAAACCAAAAAGATAACATGCAAGTGAACACGTGGTCGAGACATGGCAATCATACCGTATGGTGGTCAGCTAAAGCCATGCATTACCTCTAACACTGACATATACGCCAATTATCTACTATTTATATGAATACTTTCTTATATGCATTATGATTCAGATGAGAATAATTCTCCTAAAAACATACGATGTATGATCACTTATTGTGTTAAAAGTAGTAAAAAACCCCACTTTTTTCTTCTTTAATTTTATTTATTAAATCCTACTACTATTATAACAACAACAATTAAATCTTATAAAATCGACTATTTTATTAAATCCTACGTGTGCTATTTTATTTTTCTAACTCTTTCTATACAGTAGCTAGAGGGAGAAAAATGCATTCTTCTTGCAAGGCAGTATAACGAAAAGAAGAATGCCTTACAAATGATCATGCACAAGTGAACGAAAATAAAGCAAGCTTGAGAGAGGATTAGAGTGACGGTGTGTCATAGGGGAGTCTTGTGGTGGAGGAAAAAAAACTGAGTTATGCAACCTCATAATTAATATCACAAACCTAGTGAAGAGGGTGCCGCAGTCACATCGGTATTCTCTTGTTCCGCAGGTCTTAACATGGGCTTTCCAATCAGAGTGCACAGCGTATCTTTTAGAGCACTTGTCACATTTCCACTTCTTCTCTCCATGTTTCCTGGAGAAGTGTTTCTTGATACCTGTCAAATCTCCAAGAGCCCTGCAAGGATGGTGATGCACACAAGATGGCTCTGGGCAAACATACACCCTCTTCCTTGTAGCTCCTTCTTTGTTGCTTCTCTGCCTTAGCTTCCACGGTAGGTTGTGCCCCCTCCTATGCAGCTGCAGATTCTGATCTCTTTGGAAACCCTTGTTACATATCTCACAAATGAACCTATTGGTGGCCATCAGTGTGTTAGGTGATAAGGCTACAACTTCAGCTTCCGGGTCTTTGGAACAAAAACCAAAAAAAAACAAACACAAAATCAGAAATTTAAGAACAAACAAGAATACATGCTGTTAGTTGATATATGTTAAGGACTCTACCTGGATTCCCTGCTTGGTTTCTCTTCTTCTTGGTCTTAGGTAGTGGCTGTTGATGAGGTGATATGGATGTAAGCAAAGAGCTCAAGCTGAAGTGGTCATGGACTCTTGTCTCGGAGGAAACACTGGCTTCTTCTGAGATGGAGGTGGAATTTGACATAGTTTCTAATAAGAACATAGAGATCTTCTTGTTTGTTTTCTATCACCAATGGTGGGAATGAAAAGGGACCATATAGTGGTGGTATATAGTCTCTATTCTGTTCTTATCTTAAGACCAAAGCTTCCAACTGAGTTGAAGAAAAAGAGGCTCAGATGGTGAAGGGAGCTGGAGAGAATAAACCCACCCAAACTTTATCAGGATATGCTGGACGGAGTGGGATTGGAGGCACTAAGTTATAGTATCGGAAAAGGCATGTTAGAACGGTCGTAATATCAATATATATATCATTAAGGGAAAATTATAATTACTGGCTTGTTTTTATTATCATCCAATAGATGTCG
Source organism: Kaempferia elegans (assembly GCA_037974815.1). Lineage (NCBI taxonomy): Eukaryota > Viridiplantae > Streptophyta > Magnoliopsida > Zingiberales > Zingiberaceae > Kaempferia > Kaempferia elegans. Next base: position 3,953,675 of record JBBPFQ010000126.1, on the reverse strand, counting down.
ATCCTGTCAAGAAAAAACTATGTTAGAGATACCCTATTTGTTCCTTGTTATCCTTGATGTCGCTATCCAACTATTTTGCACTTGTTACGTGCCAAAAGAAAAACAACAACAAAAATTATTTATTGCCTACCGAAATATTTTAAACTAGTTACTGTGCAACAAAATATTAGAATTATTTAATTTCCTTTTTCTTGATCTCTTCTTTGGCGTCACTGACCTCTTCCCTGTGGCCATCTCCACAGTCACTATTTTGATGTTCTATCCTTCTCAAGCTCTTCATCACTGCTGTGGCGGAATAAAACTCTCTCCTCGAGATGCTCTATAAATAAGGACAGTATAACTCGTTAAAAGAGTTATATTTATCTATAAATTATATAGTTTCCTTATACTAGTAAATAATTAAATCAATAAAACATTTATTTTCTCCTGGTCATCTATATTAAACAAATAGGTTTTACAAATGACACGGTTAAAAGACAAAAAATAATCTTGAATTATATATTTTCCCTTTGATGATGATATTAGTGAAAATATAACAATTTCATCAACAGGCCTCATTTTGATTACAAATTCATAGTAACATGCTCAAAGGAGACTTGACGATAGATAATGTTGAGTTAGGTAATACTGAATTTGGAGGGACTGATTCAGTTCTAGGGAAGTTTTCATAGGCTGTTAGGGTAAATTAGAAAGCTAGCGTTTGTAACGGGCAATCCAGAAGCCCAACATTCCATAGTTACGCGTTCCATTTGGAGAAAAAATCTTTATAAATACACCGTAACTGAGGTTGAACTGTGTAGATCTAGGTAAGAACTTGACATCTTTTCATTGCACCGTAGCCCCGGAGGTGACTGGAGACACCGAAGGACCACAGGTATAGGGAGAGAGAAGAGACTTGATGACACAGGATGTACCTTGTTACCTCGAGGAGGAAGTAACGATCAACAAATAGAACTTTGAGGAAGAGAAGACTTTGACTAAAAGTGGGCTTCGACGCAGTGACATTAAAGATGGTCATTAAGACTTAAGAGATCTAGCGGCAAAAGAAAAAGAGATGAACATCAAGGAATAAAATTACACTATTAGATTTTTTTTCTTTTTTGAATTATAGTTGGTTGCAAACTTGGAGCAGATATTTTTAGTTTGAAAGTAGTAAATAATATTGAAAATTTAGAAAATTATCGAACTACTTACCTGATTATTTATTTAAGTACAAACTGTAGCTAGTTTTCGAATGTGATCTTATTTGTTATTGGTCTTATTTTTTTAACGAGCTGATTTTCTTCTTGCCATTTTACAAGTTTGTTATTATTCATCATAGAAGCATAGTTTATTATTTTTGCAACTTGGTTGTCTTATAAACAATAAATTTGACTATCTCAGTAGATTTGTAAATTGTTGGTAAAAATGTTTTTGGTTAACTTGAAACAAACCAAAACTCATCTGAAACGCCTTTAGGTTTAATTTTTTTTTTAAATTGCTAAATTGGTTGAAGGAAAATAAAAAAGGTAACCCAGTATACGAAGCTCCCGTCATGGGTCTCGGGAAAGGATCCATTATATACAGTCTTATCCTTTTTTTTTTTTGCAGGAGATTATTTTCAGATTCGAACCCATGACCTCTAGGCAGATCACGAAGTAACAACTTTTTCATTGGGCCAAGCTCCCATTCGGTTGAAGGAAACATATTGGATTAAAATAATAAAAAAAATGATATTTATTCGATAATTTTGATATTTCTTTAATGATAATCAAATATACAGTGCCATTGTGATTTCTACCATGTCATAATCCCACTTCCTGCTCCTCAGACCCTTGCACTAAATGCTGGTCACACAAGAAAGAAAACTTTCATTGAAGTCCCGAATTCAAAGCGTGTCAATGAGTACTTTCCAATTATTCAACTCTCTCTCGTGTCAAAAAAAGACAGGATAGAGAGAGAGAGAGAGAGGGGAGGAGGGAGGTTTTAGGAACTGTGCTCTCAATTGCTCAGTGTTCTTTTTCTAATACTAGCATAGGGGTATAATTACGGTTGAAGTCTGATCAGAGAAGGTCAGGGACATTAGAGGATCACTCAGACTGCAAAGCAGTCAGAGAACTCATAAAAATGTGAGAGGGGTTCATGACTAAACTATAAAGTGATGAAGATGAGGTTTACGCCCACAAGGCACATGGAATCCATTTCTTTGATTCAGTTTTTACTTTTTTTTTCTCTTTCTTCTTCTTTTGTTTGGGGTCCATAAGTGGAGGATTTTTTTATTTATGTCTTATCAAGTATCAAATAAACACCAAAGATGCTTTAATTGGAATAAATTGATAATGAAAGCATATAGTGCTTACGTTGAACCATGCAAAAAATTGGCTTAAAAGCTTGCTCTAAGTACTCACGCCACAGCCTTTCTTATAGCCACAATACTCATTATTGCTCATTGATTGTGATCCTCAGATTTCCTTTATATCAATCCCTCATCTTTTGCCTCAACTAAGATTTAGTGCTTATTGATTCACTGATTAGGCCTCTCTTTTTCATGCTCTGGATTTGGTTTTAAATTCTTGGTTTTGCTTCTTTATTCCTTTCTTCTTTGGAATATTTTGTGCTCTGTATATGTGCTCACATGAATTCTTACCATAGCATGGGATGTCTGAATTCGGTTTAATGATCATCATTGATTTAGTAGTTTAGTACTAGTCTCGAACAGAAATACACCAGGAAATGAATTCAAGTGGGTGGCATTAAATGACATTGCATTACTGGCTAGCTCATACACAAAGAACAAATGACCATTATGATCATCTGAGTTACATAACATGGTTCTGTATGATTGGAACGTAGGTGGTTAGTGGTCCATACTTCACAGTATACAATTTCTTTCAGGTAAAGTGCATTTATATCTTTTTTAAATATAGAAATAAAATTACATATTGAGTTGCAAGCAGACAGTGGAACATGCACATGTAGCCCCTGGTGTTTTGTCTTCTCTGTTAAAAACAAATCAAAATTATATATATGCACACACAAACACACACTGATATGTAAGTATAAAGTATGTTAATTAACAGCGTGGTTATTAGTCTATCGGCTTGCATTCTATCTTAACCTTATGTTTAAGCACGTATGTTTTTCTGTCTAATTAAACCATATGTTTAATTAAAACCTAATTAGAAGTTTTGTTAATATTTGTCAGCTTAAACCTTATGTTTAAGCACGTTTTGGGATATCAGAAACAAATCATGATCAATATGTATGTAATTTGTTGATGCACTATCAGTATTCTATTCTTAACCGAACTGAACCAGATGGTTTAACTTGTTAATTCAGGAAACAAAAGCAAAAACAAAAGCAATTTCATCCCAACAATGCAAAAATTCTCACTGAAATGGCTTATACCCCAAATCAACCAGAGAAATTCAGAACCAGTGGGATGACTGCCGTTTTAATCATAAAACACAGCGTATCAGCGTATTGCACAGGCTTACGTTAGGGTACTAGAATATAAATGGTTATTGTTTGTAGGACTAGCAAATTGCTTATTAATTTGCATTTGAATTTTTGTGTTTATTACTGAAGAGGGCAATTTTAGACATCGTTGGTAGGTTTTATCTCATTTTGACCTAGCCTTTTTTTTTTTTTTTTGAAAAAGAAATATTGGTAAGCTGTACCCACCAAATTAAAATACTTAATAGTTCAGTTACAAAGCTTTGATAAAAAAGCGAGCTCAGAATTACATCTCTCTAGCCCAAGATAGCGAAATGCTTACACCCCAAAACAAGTAGTTTCAGAAGCACCTATAGCTTTGTCACAAGCTTAGCTTTTAGGCATTACTGATATTAAGTAGGTGCTTCGATTCTTTAAGCTTGTGTGTGTTTTCTTTTCAATTTTAGTATAACTCCTTCTAACCAATGACTGAATTACAAGGGGTTCGGTCAATCTTCTAGCAACGAACAAAGTAATCCTGACGGCCAAAATAATCTTGTTTCTGGAAACTTAGATAAATTACCAAACTTGGAAGTTTAGGAAACAGCATATGTAAGTTTTTAGGAATTGTCATATGCCTAATTCCTCTCTGAGTGGTCTTTTGATGTTAATCGATAGCTCATGTCACTTACCTGAATCACCTTTTATATACATCTTTGATGTACACTCTGCCAGTTTAGCTGACCAACTAGATTGACGCAGTGGAAAGGTAGTTTTTTTGGCAGTAAGATATGGGTGAGGTTTAAATAGTCATGCCTAGTTTCATGGGTCTTTGTCTGCAAACCTTTGACGCTAGGTGGTGTAGGTATTCTTAACCTCAAGGTGTTAAATTTTGCATTAGATTGTCGGTGGTGGTAGTAGGCATTGAGTATGTGGTTTGGGCAAAACTTGTAAGCTCTACTTGCCCGAAATCGATGCTTGTTCTCCAGTGTCGACAGTAGGTGGTCTTCCATTTGGGTGTGATATTTTTGCTGCAATATCACTCTAGTGGAACCTCGGCGCTCAACCTTTTTCTGCTTGTTAGGACAAATTCCATAGCTTTTGGTAATCTCCGGCAATATCTCTCTCTCTGTGGGAGTGAGCTTCATCAGAGCAATTTGGCCACTCATCTATGGCTAGCTGGGGGTTTAAGCATCTGTACAGGACTAGCGTAGATGTAGCCACTCAGTACCTAAAAAACTTCAAAATTAGGGAGCACATTAGTAGTGTAAGCATGGCTGTATTTTATCTGGTTAGCATGCCGCAACGTCATATTTAGGAGAGGAACTCTTGACACAACCGATATGATCTGGTTAGTACATCATATAGGAAGAAGTTATGATAAAAAGAAAATTATAACAAAGGATTTCCCAGTTGCAACCCTAAACTCCAAACTATACTGTATGCCCCGTTGTACATCAGCCTTGTAATTTAAGGGCAACTAATAGGTTTATCTAATTTCAAATTACAGGAGCACATTTAGTCTCACGTAGTAAAGGGTAATAGAAGAAGCTCAAGTAGTAAAGGGTAATCATTGTTATGTATCAAACTGCAGAGGAACTGGAAGCATGAATCTGCTACACATCTGATCTCTAATTTTAGTTTTTGCAAAGCATTTCATGCTGTTATTGTTTCCTTTGGTTGGCCTGCAAATCCCCCTTATAGGAAGCCATAGGAGCTTTCTGTTTAGCCAGCCTGCAAATCCCCCTTTGTTTGGGAGGAGGTGAGTGAAGGGTAAGTAATGGAAAGGTAATGTTTACTCATGTTTGGGAAGGATGTAAACAAATGAGGTGAGGGGAGAGAGGGGGAAGTTTTACCCTCCCTTACCCCTCAAATGTACTATTTCCTTACACTCCAAATTGGGGTGTAAGGAAGTTACCTTACCTTCCCTTTCCTTTCTTTTCCTTTCCATTCTATTAGTGAACCTCCCCTCACCCCATCCAAACAGAGGGAAGGAGCTGTAATTGGCATCTTCAACAGCATCTTTTTAGCTCACTGAGAGAATCAAATCTATCGACCCTAATCGTTCTCGGATTTGGTTACTACATTTTGGACAAAACTAATATAATAACCTATTGCTAGAAACTAATTGCACACAGTGAAATACTGAATGGCATAATCCATGGCTTGAAAACTCAAATCACTAGACACATCACGTACAGTGGCTCGGCCGGCTAGTGAGACCATTGTTCTATTATTTGCTTTACTGAAGGCTATTGAAGGTAAAATGGGTGAAAGATTATAGAAACTACATTCAACATCGTCCATCTTTACCTTTGCCACGAAATATGAACTGGTTAGAAGTCGTTTTAAGCTGTCGAAGATACACTAAACTGCAAAATGTTACCATCCGTATATATCTCATGTTTGCATAAGGTATACATAGGACCATTAGAGGAATTATTATTGCCCTTGGGTACAGTGCGATGGTAAGCAGTGGAGTGGTATACTCATCCAATGAGGGTTCCATTGCCACGTATCGTGGTGTTTGAACCACTTGTGATATTGGGTCATCAGCTAGGATGCATATGTGCTTCTTGAATTTACGTAGTTGTTGGTTTATAGGGCCGGACCGTACACCTTAGGATTAGTTGGGTCGCAAGGACTGAATACTCGGTGAAAAAAAATTATAGAAATTATTATTCTTGTATCAAAAATAAGGTTCAGCATGATGAGTTGATCAAAATGATGACACAAATCATAATTTTTTTAATTAGTGCACCTTTTTATATAAAGCCATGCTACACTTTCAAGTTGATAGTAAAGTCAAGATGAAAGTTAAGAGTCTCATTTTTAAAACAATATTATCCCATCTAAATATTTATAGTTGTTAACAATAATCTTCTAAGATGCAGTAACATTCGTCCCAAAATAAAAGACTCTA
>JBBPFQ010000126.1:3916216-3929709 GCA_037974815.1 Kaempferia elegans | reverse complement strand
CTGATCTTCCACAGCACGAGTTGGTTTCTGTACTTTATCCAGTGTACATTCACTGTTTTATGGATCTTGTGGCAGGCAGTCTTGTACATGAAGGTGCACATCTTTCTTTAATGCAATTCCTAATTTACAGAAAAATTGAAGAATTCCTAATGGCACAGTGCTGGCAAATAGTTCGTATGTTATTATATTTCTATCATGTTGATCATGTATGTGTTGAGAACTATTTGTCAATTACAGATAAAGCATGAGAAGGGTTCTTCCCTTGTAGCACTATGGAATTGTTCCTAATGCACAGTGCTGGCAAGTAGTTCGTATGTTTTTATGTGTCTATCATGTTGATCATGTATATGTTGAGAACTATTTGTCAATTACAAATAAATCATGAAAAGGGTTTCTTCCCTTGCAGCGTTCATCTATTTTCTTGTCTACAAGTTTCAGATGTTTCCCTTTGTATGCCTGTCTTTTTTTACATTTTGCATATTGCAAGACTTGTCAACAAATATAAACCTCTATCTAGTAACTTTGCAACATTTGGTCTCTTAATTGCAAGACGGTGACACTTTGGTCTTCTCTTTGCTCATGCAGTATTCTTATGACCTCCTTCTGCAGTACCTTCAGAAAACACACTCTCTTACAATTCTTGGCATAATAAATGAGCATATTGATTTTGAAGGTACCTCTTCCAATATCTATCAGATTGCCATCTTTGGGTTTTATTCAAATGTTATTAATTCTCTTTTCCTTGTTCCATGCTTTTCTTTCTATAGTAATATTTTCCCTAAATGTACTTTTGCACAATGATTTTGGCAGTATACCCTGGGCAACCTACCATGGTTGCTGACAATGCAGACTTTGCAACTGCTGAGGGTAGAAATAACAAATTTGGCAAACAGATGAATCAGAATATACGCTGGGGGGTGGGTGCTAAAATTTTATCTCTGTAAAAATTATCTGCGCCCTTCTTAATTAGCAAATGAGCCATTTATCATTTTATATGATGAATTACTGGTTGCCATATGGTGTCCACAATTATAAATATTTTCCTTGTGCTGCAATAATTTAGTGGCTAGGCACTTGGACTTACATTTTCCTATTAATTTTTTATTTACTTAAGTTAAAAAATCTGATGCGTATAGATTTGTAATTAACTTATTCTGAACCAATAATCTTTACATATGTATTATTATAGGGTGACTAAGAAAGTTAAGTACAATGTGAGCTCTCATTATTTGTCTAGATTCTATGCAGTCTGTTTATTTCAACTCCATCAAGAGCATCAAATGCATTGCTGCTTTGTTCCTGGTAACAAAGACAAAAAAGAGGGAGCAGGTTTTATGACCTGGAGATCCATAATCTAGCCTACTCACCCAGATGCTATTGTTCGAGACAACACTTCCCAAGTGGGCTACTGGGAGGAGCTCTCTCTCTGACTTTCCGAATCTTTTCTTAGATTGCAGTTACTCTTTTGTCATCCAAGATTGCCTCAGTCAAGAGAATCAGAAGCAAATATGGAACATCCCCTTCAGTAACCCAGTCTATGCTAACTGTCTCAGTTTCTGTTCCCTGTTAATCACTGAGGACTCATTGGATACATGGCCTTGGTGCTTCATTTGCTCTCACGAACACTTGGCTAAATCCACTATTGTAGGGTTGATTGGACAAAACAGCTTTGGGGCACCTTTCAAATCCGTTCTTCACTTGGATTGTGGTGAACTAGAAGCTTCATTCCAAAATTATTCTCACTTGACATTCTCTAAAGATGGTCATGCTCCACAGTCATTGCTAATTCAAGTCAATTCATAACCTCATGTTTCAGTGTCCCTGCCTCCGTGGTCTAGAGTTGGATGGGTCATCCTGTCCACCTCCATCTTCCCAACCATGTCAAAATGATGATTTACTCTACTTTATTTCATAGTTCACCTTACTCTCTATCACCTCCTGTGTTTTTCAAAAATTTGGGTAGATGTGGATAATTTGGCTAGAGAAGAGTAACAGAATTTTGCTAATAAACAAGGTGTGACACATGAGACTTATCATTGATTGGCCAGGATACTCACCCTTTGGGTAGTTTAAATGGGTGTTCTTCCAAATCTTTAAGCTGATACCTCCTCACAGAGAATTCTTGCTGCTCCATTTTTACCCATATACATGCTTTTACATATTACTTTCTTTGATAAGTTGGTTTAGCATTTGTCTTCCTTGCTTTAAAAATCATGCTATCATATTAGTAGGTGTGATATTTATAGTTACATACTTAGAAGCTGGGCTTCCATGATAAGATCCATCTAGCATACTCTAAATAGTTTGGGGTTTAACATATAGTGGTTTTGGTGTATGTTATAACATATTCTTTCCCATGAGGCAATGTATTGTTTAACATGCAAATTACTATCTATTAAACCCTGTTTGTTCTCTGATAATGTTTTGGAGTTCTGAGTTGCAGGCACTTGAAGAAACAGAAGAGCAACATCCTGAGAAGGCACTTTCAGATTCTGAGGAGGCTGAAAATGGAAATCAAGATGTGAATACTGAAAAAAGCAAGGTAAGTGCTTTAAGAAAAAATATAAGTTGGGTGTGACCTCTCAATTTTCTCAGTGCTTAATACTTGATCGCATAGTTTTGTTTTTCATCTTTGTTGATTTTTTACTAATATGAATTATTGCTAAACTTAATAGAGCTTTAGCATTGATAAAGAAAATGTTGTATATCCATGTTGCAAAGAATGGGTAGAAAAACAAATGAAATATCATTCAATGATTACACAAAAAATTATCGACTTAGTGAGGAAACACTTTTTTTTTGTAGTAAAATATTGTAATACATCCAATCAAATTGGTTGATTGAAAAAATAATGGAACCTACAGCTATGCTGTTATGTTGTCCAGTATCTTCTTTGCTTTGAACTTTGTGTGTGTGGAATCTTGTACATCTGCAAAAAAAAAAAAAAAAAAAAATGATGACACTGGCCCTTTTATTTGCCGTTTTGGTCTTTTTGTTCTGTTGCTGCTTTGCTTAACATATCATTTTAAACTTGGTTTTCCTGGTTGATATCTCAGTTTTTCTGATCAGCATTACATATCTTCTTCCACCTGCATTTTTTCTCTACTTTTAGTTTGTTCTGCACTAGAACTGATTTCATGTAAATTCAATTATTCAGAAGAGGACCTTTGATGGCATACAACAGGGAGTTGCTGCCAGAAGGATTAAAAAGGACAAACTTGTGAGTGCAACAGGGGCAAATGCCCGCTCAGAGACAAGTGCAGTGTCTGCAGCACCACAGATGAAACCAGAACTAACTCTTCCAGCAACGTATGTAAAGATGGTTTGACCTATTATATTTCTTGTATACTTGAATTTCCTTGTTCCAGGAAGTGTTGGTATCCTACTTCTTGTTTTTGCTTCTGAATATAAGTAAAAGTTCTCTGTTTTTTTGCATTACATTCAATTTGAATTGAATGGAAGATGTGGTGTAAGTTTGTGTTGTTTCAATCCTATCCGATAAGTAACACAATCAGATATGCATTACATTCATACCTTAAAGGTATCTATGCATGAGTCTATCAGATAAAGCATATTGTTTTGTTTGATTTATAATTTTCTTCGTCATATCTTAATCCAACTAAGCCAACTAGAATTGCTTAAAATTGTTATATGGTATTGGAGCATTACAAGATCAATAAGGTCATATATTTGTTGCTTATGCATCAACATTACTAAACTATGTGTTTGACAAACTCGTCCATAGATGTCAGCTTTGACAAATTGTGACTCACTCAAATTAATTGTACATTTTTCTGAATTGAATTATGTTTTTATCACAGTCCTGCAGAAGTTGAGCGTGTGGTTTTGGAGGACTTACGTAACTGAGTGCAATTAAATAGCTTGGCACTGCCATCTATTAACTTTTACACCATCTTAAATGCACATGATAGGTATCAATTATGTTATCACATCTTATTATTTTAAAAGTATGATTTCAGTATGTAATCGGTTTGCATTAGAACCTATTTTTCCCTTTGCTAGATTAAATTGCTTGTCTGTATCTGAAGGTGGGTCGCTGATTGCTGGAGGATTTTCTGATTCATCTGTGAAGGTAATTTCATTATCGGATACATCATGTTATTCTTATATATCAACAATTTTGTTTTCTTTTGTTTTACAATTCCATATTCAAATCAAACCTTTATGATGTCCTGCAGGTCTGGGATATGTCAGAGGATGTCCAAATAAAGAAAACTTGTTAGTATTTGTACCTGTATTTGCTATTGACTTTCTATGCATAAAAAACTTAATTCGTGAAACTTTTATTTCCACTATATTTCAATCCTGAGTAGTTCAGTTGAAAGAGAAGTGCAACTGATATCTAAAATAATTTCAAAACTTAACCCCAAAAAAATGAAAAGAAAAGGTCACCACAGTCCACAGATACACTACATGCCCTCGAAGCCTTATCTAATGAGTGGTTGTGCGTGTGTGTGGGGCACCCTCTTTCCCAAGATCAATATATTTTATTACATCCTGCCTACGGTCAATTTATATTCTGTTACATATTTCCTGGGCAGATATAATTTGAAGAAAATAACTATTAATATTTAATGCCAAAGAAGAACATAACACAATCGTCCTGCATTCTTGTCTGGTATACTTGGCAACCCTCAAAAATCTACAACCAACTTAACATCCACTTCTTAGATTTTAAATAAAAGGAGTATGAATAAATATTACAAGCTGGAATACGAGAGAAATATGAGCATATAATTTAAAGCTCAACAACAGGTGCATCATGTACATTATTAAAATCACAATATCACAAATTGAGTAACGAAATTGCCAGTAGCTGCATGGTTAAGACAACTGAGCAATCTCAAATATGCCAACAAATGCAACCACAACAATAATCACACGGCAACATAAGTCTATTAACAACACCAATCCGTGCAAAAATTTATCGTTACGCATCCAACCTGTACAAGTGCATCATCAATAGAAACACAGATTAGAATACCAACTCCTTTCTACATAGTTTATTGATTGAACACAAATGTTGTCAGCATTCGAGATGATAAACATGCTTGTGTTTCCTGCCACTCTGCCAATTATTCGACAATGAACTTTTCTTTTAATCTTACGGCATAAGTAGTAGGAATTTAGATTTGAAATGGATATGTTATACCTGATAGCAAACTGCAGCTAATCTGTTGGGAGCAAATGAGTCTGTGAGGAATGAGAATTTTCCTGGAATAGAGGAATGCAAGAGATCTTACACATTGCTTCATGGTCACTCAGGACCTGTTTATTCTGTTGCGTTTAGGCATTCTGGAGACTTCCTATTGTCAGCATCCTCAGATTCGACAAGTAAGATTTGTCTAGGCTCAAGTAAGCATTATCTGTTTGTCAGTCGTCCAAACATTGTAAACTATTGTCCTATTTGTCTCACACCAGTACGATTATGGAACACAAAGCTGAATGCAAATCTTGTCTGCTACAAGGGTCATAATTTTCCAGTATGGGATGTTCAAGTAAGAAAAAAAATCTTTTTTTTTATTTTCTTATCCGCAAAGAAGAAATTTAATTCCTTTCCTCGCTAGATTTGAATTAATTCATTTTTATTGACACATGTTTGACTACCTGCTGATTTGATTTTTTTTACTGTATACTCTAAAATAATTTGAAATTGGAAATTATCTGCATGTTTCCAAGGGAACTATTCATTTTATTTTAGTTATCTCCTTACATTTGCATATGAGAGTTCTATCTACTGATTAACTGCAAATGCGCATCCTACACGCTTAATTTCATGATTGAAATTACAGAATTGTTGCATATATTTGTTATAATTTAGAGGGCTAGATCAAACAATGAAATAAATTGCAAATATTACTAGTTGCTAATTGATGTGGCACTTCCATCATTTGTTGGCACCTATTCTATCTTTTACTTCTATAAACTCAGGAGAGGAAAAGCTGAAGGCTGACTAATATCCTGCAATAATTTAGAATATGTAGGTATTTCTTATCCACATGATATTGTGATATTCAATTATAACTATCCTTTTACATCGCCTCTCAAATCCTAGCAATATATTTTGTTGAGAACCTACTTATGAATCCACAGGTTGACAGGAATCCCATCTATTATTGTTGTTGTTGTGATTCTTCAACTTAGAACTCTTGATGATGGTAAATGATATTCGTGAATCAGCTAAGGCTGTGTGGGGAAAACTCGAGGCTTAGTTGTGATGATTGATTATACTATTTTTCTCTCTCATATTTATGAGACAAGGACCCAAGCTTGAGATCTATACATCTAACATCTTGTGTACTTGAGTTAGTTGGGGCCCCCATATCAGATTATTGCATCCTTCAATGTTTTTCTTTCATGAATTTCAGGTTCATGATCATGAGATCCACCTCCATTCTTGCCCTTCTGACTAGAAAGAGTTTAGTTGTGTTTATTTAGGAAAAGAGGAGGTAAAGATTTGTTGGAGAAAGGGAAATATGCAGGGACGGTAGGAAATTTTCTGTTCTCATGTTTAATATGGGTGAACTGGATGAAAAATTGATTAAAAAAGTCTTGATCAGTAGCAATTACCAACAGGTTTGTTAACTTATTGGTGACTGATTGACATTTACGTTTAGACTGTAATTTTCTTCTCTCTTTTCATTTTCTGTTGAAAGAATATGAAAAAGGACCCTTGAAATTTCCTTCCACTTTTCTCCTATCCATTTTTCTATTTCAAGTCAACAAGGAAAACGTGTTTCCTTTCATCTTTCCTCTTCCTGTATTTCTTTCCACTTATCTATTTGTACAGGCCCTTAGCAACTAGGATTGATTGATTATCATTTGGCTCCTCCAAAGAAGATATGTTGGCACGGTGAGTCCATCTTGAGAAAATAGCATTGTTATTTGAGATGAAAAGAATACATACCCTTTATTGAATAGTGAGACATATTTATATACAAACTAGGGATATATTTTAGGAAACTATAATTATGCTAATTGATAAGTAGCCTAATTGACAAATATATATTAACTAATATGTGCTAACTAATCATTATGGTAACTAATATATACAGATATGGTATCTAAGTGAAATTCTACCTTGCACTACAAATATGGGTGCCTATTCTGGGCGACCCTCACTGCCAAAACACTCGCCGCCTAGTCCAGGCACTCCGAGTTGTGTTCGGGCGCCCCGAGTTGTGAAGGTTAGTGCAGGGTAATATTTATTTGGTATATATATATATATATAATACTCCCCCTCAAGTTGGAACATAGATATTAATCATACCCCACTTGTTACAAAGATAATCAACCCCGAACCCCATTTAAAGCTTTTGTGAAGATATCTCTAAGTTGTTCTCCGTCTTTATATATATATACACACACACACACGGTAGCAATCAAGCCATTTGAATTTTCAAACAAAATGATAATCAATTTCAATGTGCTTAGTTAGTTCATGAAACATAGGATTCGATGTTATATGGAGAGTAGCTTGGTTATCACACCATAGTGTACTAAAATTTTAAGTCTTACTTCAGTAAAAAGTTTATATATCCACATTATCTTATACTGTGTCATAACCCTATTTCTGACTCTGTAGTGGATTGTGACACAATGTTCCGCTTCTTACTTTTCCATGAGACTAAATTTCCTCCAACAAACATACGAAGTAGATCTTCGTTCCATTTTGGAACTTGCCCAATCTGCATATGAAAAACATTCAATATGAGTGCTCATGATTTTCATATACGATACCCCGTCTATGTGCTCCCTTTAAGTAACACAAAATTTGTTCTAATATTGCCCAATGATGAATGGTTGGAGATGATATAAACTGACTGACAACACTAATCAAATATGCAATATCTGGACAAGTCACGGTAAGACAATTCAACTTCCCAACAAACCTTCAATATCTCTCAGGATATTTAAATAGTTCTCCATCTCTTTTGAGGTGCATGTTCTGAGTCATTAGAGCACTACAAGACTTTGCCCCTAATTTTCTTGTCTCAGTTAATAAGTCGAGGACATTTTCTCTAAGATAGAAATATACCTCCTTTCTTTTACTTCTTGTAACTTTAGCACCCCTAAGTCTTTTATATGAAACTAAATATGAATAAAAAATTTAAGAGATGCAATTCAATATCACCCACATAGACAACTAATAAAATGATACCAACTCCTGCTCGAACACAAAATGATTAGATTTGCTTTTCATATTAAACTTTTTAACAACATGACTATATTTTCCAAAAGAAGTTCATTACTCTATTTCAAACTATATAAAGATTTTCGAAGATGACAAACTTACCCTACCTCCTTTAGCAACAAAATCAGGAGGTTGCTCCATATACACCTCTTGAATATCACCATGAAGAAAAGCATTCCTGATATCAAGTTGATGTAAAGGCCAATGATAGGTAGCGATCATTGAAATAAACAATTGAACAACCGGAGGAAAAGTGTCAGAATAATCTACCCATGTCTATTCTACCCAGGTCTAAGCATAGCCTTTAGCAATAAGACGAACTTTTAATCTAGCAACTGACCCATTCAGTTTGACTTTAACAGCGAATACTCATTTGCATCTAATATCTCATTTCCCTGAAGGTAGATCGACCAAGTCTTAAGTGTCATTGTTATCTAAAGCAATCATCTCTTCTATTATTGCATCTTTCCAACCAAAATGAGATATAACTTCAAGATAGTTTTAGAAATAGAGATAGAGTCAAGTGAAGCAATAAGAGAACAAGAAGAAGGCGACAAACCATTATAAGATACAAGAGAAGAAGTAGGATAAGTACACTGATGTTTACCTTTGCCTAATGCAATAGGAAGATCGTTCGGGATTTGATCTGGATCTGATGACGAAGTAGTAGGTGTATGACATGAATCAGGAGGTTGACACCTGGAATAGACTTGAATAATAGGCGGCTTGACAAGAGCCGATTCCGGGATAGGTGTTAAGGATGTGACATAATACACCAACAAATCATCCTCCTCCCTTTGACGAATTGGAATAGGTGATGATGGAAAATAAGGTGTGTCTTCCGTGAAGGTAACATCAATTGAGACAAGATATTTGTTAATATCAGACAATAACACCTATAACCTTCTAAAGACGAGAATAACCATGGAAGATACGCTTCAAAGACTTGGGATCTAATTTGGTGACACACGGACAAACATCCCGAACAAAACAAGTACTACCAAATATCCTAGGGTTAATAGGAAACAATGATTTATCGGGAAAAAGGACTTTGTAGGGGATTTCACCGTGAAGAACTGTGAATGACATGTGGTTAATGAGAAAACATGTTGTAGAAACTGCTTCGGCCCAAAAAGGTTTAGGAACATTTATTTGAAATAAAAGGGCCTGTGTAGCCTTAAGAAGATATTTATTTTTACATTCAGTCACACTATTTTGGGATGGTGTATCAGCATAAGAGGTTTCGTGAAACATGCTATTCTGACTCATATAAGATTGGAATAAGCTGGACATCACTTCATAAAGTACGGATGAATGCATTGAACTGAGTTTTAATCTCGACGCAAAAGACACAAAATAGAGAAAATAACTTTGAGCAATTTTTCATTAAATATAACTAAGTTACATGAGAATAATCATCTACAAAAGTAATAAAATACCTAAATTCAGGTTTAGACAAAATAGGACACGAACCCCAAATATCAGAATGAACTAATTCAAAAGGAACATTAGTACGTTTATTTACTCTAGACTCAAACTAAGACAGTGATATTTTGTAAATTGACATAACTCACAATTTAATGAAGACACCATACCATATTGTGGACAAAGCTTTTTGAGCAAAGGGAGAGATGGATGTCCCAACCTACAATGAGTCTCAAAAGGAGAAGTGACACTCGAGCAAGCAAAAGAGTTTGGGAGCAGTGTGTCAAGAATATAGAGTCCTTCAGACTCGTGTCCTTTACCAATAATCTTCTTCGTCAAAAATCCTGAAATAGGTAATGATCAGGAAAAAATGTGATGCAATAGTTAAGATTCTGAGTTAGTTGATTGAGATAGAGCAAATTAAAGGATAAACTAGGTATATGTAAGAGAGAGGACAGAGAAAGCAAAGGGTAGAATTTAGGTAAATGTAAGACACATGACAGAGAAAGCAAGGGTTAGGATTGATAGTGTCAAACCCACGAACACAAGATGAAAGTCTATCAGCTAAAGTAACAGTAGCAGTGTTAGTTTTGGATTGAAAAAGTAGAAAAGAGACTAGACTTGCTTGTTATATGATCCGTGGCACCAGATTGACAGAATCAATGATCCATTTGGAGGATGAGGAAAGAAGACATGTGTTTTGTTTAGCTGAATCAACAATAGTAATGACAGAGGAAGATGAAGACTTGAGTGATTCCTGATATTGTGAAAACTTGGCAAATTTATAAATAGAGATAAGAACCGATTTGCCGGGGGCATCATTAGTGAATGCAATATGGGCCAAGTGTTTTTGTTGATTTTTGCACTAAGCTTTCTGCACTCAAACTTTTTATGACCTTGCTTAAGACAATAGTTGCACATAATGCCGCTCAAATTTGGTGTTCGAGTTTCAAAGTTCTGTGAGCCTCCACCTTTGTTTCCTCTATGAATAGTTGATCATTTAGGCACATAATTAATATTTCGACTTACCAAAGAACCACTAAGTGGAACGACTACTGTATGGAGAATACGACTAAATACATCTTGTAAAAAGGAGGCCTTAGAACCAGAGACAACTTGTGATTTAGCGGACTCAAAGTCAGGAGATAAGCCAACGAGGAAGCTAATGATAGCCATCTACTCTTGTTGGTGTTGTTGAACCTTCATATCAGGGCTAAAGGGCAGTCACATATTAAGCTCCTTATATGTCTTCTTGAATGCCATAAAATAATTGATCAAAGTTTGACTTTATTTTTTCCGCACAGTAAAAAGCTACAAACCTTATACATGCGAGAGAGATACCCTTTTCGTACAAAAAAATTCTTGATAATTCATCATTTCTTTAACAAATTCATAGTGATTGATTAAACTAATTACCTCACTATCAATACAATTCCGAATTTGAAGGAACAAACGAGCATCCTCTCTAAACCATGTTTGTTCCGAGTCATCTTTAGGAGGATCATTAGTTAAATGACCATCTTTATCAATACTTCGACGATCATTCTTACTCCAATTCAAATAGTTCGAACCATCTAATTTATGGTTTGTGATTTTAGATATTACATGCACCCCATCCATCATCCCATAGAGGAGGAAGGGTTGGAGAAGTTGCAACAAGTTCTGAGACTTGTCTTGATGTAGAAGAATGCGGAGGCACCGATGACTGCCCTAGGTGGAGCAAGCAGAGAGGAGCTGCCGTCTCCGGTAGGTCCTAATGTGGTGCAAATCCGCAAGTACATGGAGATGTCGTCAAGTAATAAAAGATCAAATCCACAGGGGTTGGTGATCGAGTACTAACTTATAAATCAAGCT
Organism: Kaempferia elegans; assembly: GCA_037974815.1. NCBI lineage: Eukaryota > Viridiplantae > Streptophyta > Magnoliopsida > Zingiberales > Zingiberaceae > Kaempferia > Kaempferia elegans. The sequence continues at coordinate 3,918,215 of JBBPFQ010000126.1, read as the reverse complement.
TAACCGTCTAGACCAACCCACTAAAGTCGAATATCACGAGTGCTAAAGATTAAGTCTAAATGCTAAGGGAAGCGAAGGAGGTGAGTGAGAGAGAAAGAGAAATCAAAAGAATCACAATAGAGAGGCAGAGGTGATCCAGATAAGAAGATAGAGGGTGATCAAAGCTGGGAGGCAGAGCAGCAAAGATGCTGAAAAAGTAGATGAAGTGGAGTGAAATTAGTCAAAGAAAGCGATCCTAGGGTTTTGGTTTTACTTCTGTATTAGCAAACACTTGATCTATGTCTCAATTCTTATTCTCAATATTGGCTTGTGCAAGTAGACCACCTTATGGTGCCCTATGTGAACTTTTACTTCTACAAAGGTGTATCAACCTTAATCATCCACTACTTTCGGAAGGATCGTAAATATTGATCGTAACCTAGAGGGGATCCTGTCACTAGATCCCACGAGATCCCACGATCTCTAATTACCCTTTTTTCTACTGCGTGTAACCAATTAGGTTTGATCCATTAAGTTCTGTGATGATCTAGGGTTCCTTGCGGTATACCGGGTTGCACTCTCGTGTCTGGTTCTCCGCGTCTCAGTTTCCTATGGGTTGTAGGGTTGGGTTCTCCTTTCGGTCTATCCCCGAACCCTCATGGGATGCAAATCTCGTGCTTTTGGCATCGAGATCGTGTTAATGCAATAGATGCTAACCACAATCCAATATTTCATGAAACAAGATAACAAAACATGTATAGATCATAGAAATAGTCTTCACATCACATAGAGGGTACTTCCTAGCCCTAGAATCTAAACGATTACCCCATAAACGAGGGGTTACAATCAACAAACATGTTTAAGAGTCTAAATCAATAGTTTTAAATCCAATGAAAATAGAGGAGAGGAAGAAAAACATGGATTGTTTGATGAATCCTCCTAGTCGCTCCCGATCTCTCCTTGGCACAAAGATCAATCTAAAACGCCTCATAGACTCCTCCTCTGGCCTCCTTGGACAACCCCGGATCGAGATCGCCAATCCAATGGGGGAAAATCCTTTATATAGAGTTGAGGATCGGGCGCTAACACAGGTCATGCCAAGTGGCACGACCACCCTGTCAGTGTTAAGGCGCGGGATCTGACGGGCCACAGCCCGTGCCGTTGGGCACGAGCACCCGTGGCACGATGGCCGGGTGGTGCACGACCGGTGCTGTTGGGACCTAATCTACCGGCTAGAGGGGGGTGAATAGCCGGTCTCCCCAAATCGTCGCGTCTTCTTCCTACACGGTGAGTTTGCACAGCGGAAAACAAAACAAACAAAAACTAACACAAGAATAAGACACCTCAATGTGTTGACGAGGTTCAGAGATAAAGCTCCTACTCCCCGAGTCCGTGAGGTAGACTATCCCTCGATCCGTCGGTGGATGAGTCCCCGGAAGCTCCGGCTAAACCTTATCGCTCCTTATAGGTGGAGAAACCTCGCCACAACATGTATGCACACAAGAATAGGCTAAGACTACTAATCTGGGTTGACTACTCCAGATTTCGTCAACCCAAGCAAAGCACACGACCTTTGTTTAAATAAAGGAGGCTGAAAAAGCAATCAGCCTCCCCAGCTGTCGCCTGCACCAATCAGCAGTCAACTGCCTATACACAATGGCTAGTTTAAAAAGCTTGTGTCACAACGGTCACTAATTTGATCGATCAACAGCCTGGATCGATCAGTTGATCAATCCAGAGAGCTTCTGTGCTCTCGCGCGACGCCAACAACCTCCACGTAATCGATCAAGTGATCGATTACGCGCCTTGTCGCGATAACCTGCTCCCAATCTAACCGATCGATTGGGATGTCTGGATTGATCAGTTGATTGATCCAGACGCATTCTGTTCTCTCACAGAATCGTACAAATCGTATCAATCGATCAAGTGATTGATTGACAATACGTGAATTGATCAATTGATCGATTCACATAGTGTTGACTTCCGTAACCAAGTCAACACAACTCTCAATCAACCCTCA
>JBBPFQ010000126.1:3851363-3862118 GCA_037974815.1 Kaempferia elegans | reverse complement strand
AGGTCCACCTAGATCAATGTGGACAAGTTCCAATGGTGAATGTGATTCTCACAAAGATGTAGATGAAAATGTCTCTCAGTGTTATTTTCTAAACTGACATTCTTTACATGCTTAACTTATACTATCAATTTTAGGTAGTCCTTGAACAATATTTATGCTTGATAATTCTTCCAAACTCTGAATATTCAAGTGTCAAATATGTCATGCCACAACTTAAAAATTTCTTCATTAGCTGTAAGATAGCAGGTAGCATTTATAACATCAAGTTTGAGAGGAAATAAATTATTTGAACTCAAATCAATCTCTGCAACGTTTTGATTTTTCTTCTTCATGGTGCAAAATGTACTAGCAAAGTGATTATCAAAACTTTTCTTTAAAAGATGGCCAATACTAAGGAGATTACTCCGTAAGCTAGGAATATAGAATACCTCATACATCTTTCCAAATTTTCCAGACTTTATCTTGAAAGTGATTTCTTCTACTTCTTCAATTTTATAGGATTTAACATCTCCAATAGTTACCTACCCATGGTTAGCTTCGACAATAGTTGAAAATAATCTTTTACTTCCAGTCATATGTCGACTTGCACCACTATCCATATACCAAGTATTCTTAACATTTCCATTACTAGCAATTAATCAGTTTCAGAATTTTGAATTCATTTTCATGTACTAAGCCAGCTCCACGTTTTTTCTCTGAATATGTTTCCCAACAATCGTTTATTTTATGTACTAACTTATGATAATAATAACATTCAATATAAGGTTTTATGCCTTTATAATTACCACATCCTCTTCCTCTTTGATAGTTATACGAAAATTGTATCTCCTCCTTTTTAGACTCTTTGTTCCCCTTTTTCTTGTGAATATTAGTGAGAATGTCTTCCATTTCTTCCTTGATTCCAATGTCTTGACGTCCTTGATAAGAGTCCTAACCTCCCATGGATTGGAGCTCGGATTTCAAAGCTTGATTTTAAGAATAAATAAGAGGATTCGTTGAATAATTCTAGCCTCATGAGCCTCCAAACTTCCTTGCAAGCTTTCTATGGACACTAATGAAGATCATGTGATTCTTCTAGAGTGACTACCAAATGATTGAATTTGTTTGGTAGGTTTTATTGGGATGCAATCAAAGTCCCGGAAAGATATAGAAAAGATCATGAGTTTAAAAGTATGTAAGATATCTCCATTGGTATAAAATCTTTTGGATATAGTTCAAAGCAAAGCAATGAGGGTTTAGGCTCAAAGTCGACAATATCATGACATTGTGGAGATATATGAATAATTTTGGACTCAACAGGCTTCGCAAAATTTTCTCCAACACCCTTTGGTAGACTTACACCCCGCCTAACATCAATTAGGGTTTTCCCTTGCCTAACCGCAGTTAGAGTTTTCCTTTGCCAATGTGCGATCCACCTTGATCCACTTAGATTTTTTTACCAAACCTTCAAATTAGGATTCACCTTGTTTAACCTCCAGTTAAGACTTTTCTCTTGCCTAACCCTCGAGTTAGGATTTTATCTTGTCTAACCTCAAGTTAGGATTTTTCCCTATCTAACCTTCAGTCGAAACTTTTCCCTTATGTAACTCTCGAGTTATGACTTTGTCTTACCTAACTTCCAGTTATGATTTTTTTCAATCAAGTTTCTGGTCCTCCTTGACTTATCTGATCTCTCTTACATATTGTCAAGTATCCGGTCAACTTTAACTTACTTGACATCTTGTCACATATTGTTCAAACATAAAAACTCAAGATCGAATCTACTCGAGCATAGTCAAACTGATCAACTTTGATCCAAGAACTATTACACTAATAATCTCCCAACAAAAATGTTCCTGATAATAGTAGTCATAAAGGCGCAATAAATGGTGCTCATAAGAAGGATTATGCTTGTTAACAAACTTGAAGTTTAATCTCATCCAAACTCTGGTCAAAGAAATCTTTATCATTCATTATTATCCTGAGGGATACATCCATTCCTGTATGTAGGGCATGCGCCTTATCACTGTGTGATATAGTATTTGCCTGCTATAACTGATTTCAGGATAATTGGAAACTCTTTATTTTCTTCAAAGCTAGTCCTGTTCCTCTTGTGAATTATTCTCAAGTCAAATTCATCTTCACAGGAAGTAAGAAAATGAAACGCATCAGTAATATTGCCCACTAATTCCATGTCAACAACTGCAGATACCTTTAGTTTCTTGTCAATTGTATTGTGATCCCAATGTTCAGAGGCAGAATTAGCATCTCATTTAAATACCTCTTCAATCGGAGGTAAACTGAAAGATTTAGTTTGTAACTCCCCAGCATTTCTCTTACTAAAAAAAAATTTAAGTTTCTGTCATATGAATCTTCTACGATATCCCTATTTATTTTTGTTTCATACTTTGTACAACCACTATCATCAACTGCATTGACATTAAACGTATGCAGTTTTTCCTCTGCCAAATCTGATTCTAAGCATTCTTTGCCTTCAATTTGACTATTATTATAAATAGATCGTGTTCTAGAACAATGGAATCTGACAGCTCGTATAATTGGAACTCATTTCCTTCACATTCATCCAACTTCTTCGCTTGGTCGTCCAAGATCTGATAGAAATCGTAAATAGCAAAGCTTGAACTTTCACCATTTCAGCAACCTTGCCACTTTCATGTCATTTTGATCCACTACAGCAATCGCAAATTGGGAATGGGTAATTGTAGATATCAACGCATCCCTCACAATCAACATTGTCGTGTTCATGTCTATGATCATTTTCTACAACATCAAACCTATTCTTGAGTGTGGTTCTCAAACAGCTCCTTTCCCTCTCTAGACATAAGGAACTTGTCCTGCTTGTTTAATTGACTAGAATCATTATGCACGAAGAAGGGATTAGTGTAATATCCTCCAAGCTGGTCACCATACCAGTAGTTATTGTACACTCGGGCGGCCCTAAAGTTCAAGTGTCCATCTTCTTCTTCATCATACATCAGTTTACTAATTGCCTCGGTCTCGTCTTCCATATCCTCAACCAAATATATTTTTATCTTTTACAGTGTGTTTGGAAACCATGGGAATTGAATTCCAACCGAAATTGGAATTCAATTCCATGCTTTGGTATCCCTTTTCAACCAGAAGTTAGTAGGGAATTGAATTTCAATTCCCTACTAACCTCACAAAATCAATTCAGACCAATTTTGGTCTGAATTGGAATGGGAATTGGAATTCCATTCCCCCAAACATCTAAAATGTCAAATTTACCCTCATTTCTCACGCCCTCCTCTCCTCCTCACGCATACTCACTTCTTCTCACGTGCTTCCTCTCGCGTGCGTGCAAACGACTATTTTTTCTCCCAAACCCTAGCCCGCTCCTCGCCGCCTTCCAGCCACCGTCGACCACCGGCCTTCATCGAATCCTCTTCCCACGGCTCCTCGCCACCGTCCAGCCGCCATCGACCACCGGCCTCCACCGATTTCTCTTCTCACCGCTCCTCGCCGCCGTCGACCATATTTTTCTCACTGTGCAGATCGAAGGTATCACGATTTAGGCAACTCTTTGACATTCGAAAGCTATCGAAGGTTTAGGTATCACGATTCTTTCTCTATATACTTTCCTTTCTCGTACAGCTTAGGTGCTATTTTGACAGGTTTAGATGTCCTTTTAAGTTGTCTAAAGCAGTGTTGATTCATATGATAAAATCATAGATACATGAGGATTGATTTGCTTTCGCTTGTGAATATTAGTCGATTGATTTGCGAAGTCAATTATCTATTCCTGTACAAACATGCTTTTGTTTTGCAAAACCTTATGATCAAGAATTTTCCTTTCACTTGTTCTTTAGTAGATGCTGTTCAAGAAACTTACCTTTCTTCTATTGGTCCAGTTGACAGGCTTCACTAATTATTAAGTGTTGTGATTCAAAGCCTTAAAAAGTTCGACAATTTTTTTTAATCAACATCTTCAGCACTTCTACCCTCAAACTATGCTCGGAGGATCTAAATTTGAGTCATGATACTTTTAGTGTATCATATAGAGTAATTGAACTGGGCTTCCATGTCCCCCTGTATTAACTCCTGGTTCAGCACTACATGCCCTGATAATATTTATGTTTTTTTTTTCTTTTTTTGTATAAACGATCAACTTCCGTCTTACCTTTGCAATAATTATACCCACTGTACTGCTGCTGAAAAAAAAAATTGTTAAACAAAATCAGTGGTCCATGGAAAAGAAATAAGATCTGAGAGAAGATACAAATGTTTCTCCACCAAATTGATCTATTTCTCACCAGCTTTAATAATTGTAGCAAGACAAATTGAATCAATTTGAGTAGAAGATGATGTGAGGCGTAGATGGAGATAATAGAAAACTCTAGTTACTACAATAAAAAAATGATTTACTGGTTTGAAGGTTGATTGGGCTATAGATTTAGATAGAACTCAATAGAGGGATAAAATCCGTATAAATGAGTAAAGAACCACAACTGGTTGGGACAAACTTGGCTTGATGATGAAGATTATAATAATGATTAACGATTCTAGTATACAGTTTGTGATCTTCACAGGTGTCACACCCGTTTGGTTGTGTTTGGATTTAGTATCAACACAAAATGTCTGCTTGAAGAATTATTGTGCTTTTCATCTGTATGGTTGTTCTAGCAATATGCTTAGGTTGCATGTCATAGTTATTTAAGTCTTTTATCATTTTCTCAGTTTGATTGTGTGCGTATAATTTTTAAATTTTCTGAAATATGTCTCTTTCTTGTTGATGTCAAGAAGCAGCAAAATAATTTTTGATTCCCAACTTATCTGCAGAAATTGACAGGGGGAGTGCTTCTTTATAGAAATAAAGAGTATATTGTGCTCTATAGGGGTAATGATTTCGTAGCACCTTCAATTAGAGAGGTTCTTATAGAAAAAGAAAAGCTAGCGAACATTCACTACGATGGTGAAGAAGTAGCTCGGTTGAGAGCATCAACATTGGTTGCTGATGTCAAAAGTGATAAGGGTCCATTAGTTGCAGGTACCCTTGCAGAAACAGCGCAAGCCAAACGCCGATGGGGAAAACCATTAAACCCTGAGGAAAGTGAAATGGCAAAGAAGAATATGGTTTTGACTAAACATGCATCTCTAGTTCGATATCTTGAGAGAAAACTATTATTTGTAAGTTCTGGAATGCAAAAGACACTCTCATATCCTTCCTTTGAAGTTATAATCTTTTTTTTTTTTTCAGAATCATCATGAAATATGATATTCTTTTCGGATTCAGGCAAAATTAAAGGTCAGGAATGCAGAGAAAGCTGTGGAAAGTGCAGGAATTCCTACAGCCGGCAGATCTTCCAACTGATTTAGAGACTGTTACTGATGAGGAGCGGGCTCTGTTCCGAACGATAGGTCTTAAAATGAAGGGTGCTCTACTTCTGGGTAATCACTATTCTCATCATTTTATCTGAAATGTTGTCAATATTGTTGATTACGACATGATCTTATGCTTATTGTCGAAGTATTCAGGGAGACGGGGGATTTTTGATGGAACTGTTGAAAACATGCACTTGAATTGGAAAAATAACGAACTCCTCAAGATTCTGGTGAAGGGTAAAAATTTTAAACAAGTAAAGCACATTGCAATTTCCCTTGAGGCTGAGAGTGGTGGGGTGCTGATTTCCCTTGATAAAACTACCAAGGGCTATGCAATTATCTTCTATCGCGGCAAGAATTATCAGCGACCTCGAATTATAAAGCCCAGAAATCTATTAACAAGGAGACAGGCGTTAGCACGCTCTATAGAACTCCAAAGGCGCGAGGTAACGTCATGCCATTATGCACTGCTTTTTCTAGATAAAATATGTACTTGCTAAGTCGCCCTCTAATGCGCTATTTGTTAACTTTCAGGCCCTGCTTCATAATATTTCCAATCTGCAGGATCAAATTCAGATGCTAAAGTCTCAATTAGTATGCTCTTAAATATCCATTTTTAATTCGAAGTTTATATCACTTGATAGCATCTCGGCTCTCATTATGTTCTTAGGATCATATGCAAGGCGATGAGGATGGAAATCAAGTGTTGAATGTGCAAGTCGACTTGACATCATGTTCCGACAACGAGAATCAGGTGGAGGTAAGTTTGCAGATTGTTGTCTCATAAGTAGCTCAGTTAACCAAGGTGCGTAAGCAATTGTTTCATGCTGTTTAATCATAAGAACTCAGAGAAGTTCCAGTAGCTTGGAATTTCAGGTCAATTACAAGTCAAAATCTACTCTGTCTAACCGGGAAATAAAACTATGCTATAGATCCGATAGAAATTGGATTGTACATGGATTTTTATATGCCAATCTTTCGCTCATATCAGGATGAAGGGGAAGAAGCCTATCTTGAAACATACGATAGTCAGGATGATGATGATGAGGATGCTTCTCAATGAAACTAACAAATGCTAGAATAGTAAGTCTAGCAATTAAAGGAAGTTATCTATTCTTTTGTTTAATAGTAATCGAATTATTATTTGATAATCTAGGTGCTCAAGTTTAGCTTGATTAATTTTAAAAGTAATTCATCTTTTCTCTTGGTTCGGATAAATCCAGAGCTTTATGCCCATTTAGAGGTTGATCTTTTGGGATTCGAATTTTGATCATCAATCTAGTTTGTATTTGTAATTCCTTTTTGCCATTTCTTCTTAGTTTGTGGACTCTGCTCGATATGGCTTGATAGGGGTGGGGTTGTATCGAGCTCGGTCTGGTCCACAGGCCAGGATAGGTGAGGCTGGCTAGGCTTGTCGGCTAAACCTGACACATAGACATAAAAAAATATATAACAAAAAGGAGAAAGTTTATATTTTTTCTATTTTTTTTATTTTTATTAATATCAATATAAAAATATTTAGACTTTTATACATGTACTATGCTAAAATTACTGCGAGAAAGGAGATCTTCTCGCGATCAGCCACGTAAGCCTGCGCGCGATTGCTTGTGCTCCAAGTTTCCTGTACCCGTAAAATCGACGTGGCTCAGTCGAAAGTAACTTCGCAGCGAAGAGGATACCAATCTCATCGGTTAAGCCACGTCGACGTCTCTAGAACTTTCCGGAGTTGGCAATCTCTGACACGCCACCTCATTTTCCTCTTTCTCAAACCTAACTAATTTACAAAAACACCCTCACCCGCCTTTTAATTTTCCACGCGACGCCGTGGGGGCGGCCTGCTCCTTTCGCCGCCGCATCTCCTCCACCACCTCGTCCATCGCGGCGTCGGTGCCCTCTCCCTCCGCGTCGCATCTCATGAACACCTCCGCAATGTCGGCGGGGGTCATCTCTACCTCCGCCAGTAGCGCCTCCGCCTCCAGCATCCGCGGGTGCTCGTCCCCTGCTTCCAGGTAGTTCCTCGCCAGGATATGGAACGCCGCCGGCCCGCAGTACGAGAGGTGGATCTTCCGGTCCATCCGCCCCGCCCGGAGCAGCGCCTCGTCGAGTCGCTCTGGGTGGTTCGTGGTGAAGATCATGAGCCGCTCCCCCACGCACGACGACCAGAGCCCGTCCACGAAGTTGAGCACGCCGGAGAGGCTCACTGTCGACGACCCGAATCCGTTGCTAGCCGGCGTATGCTCCTCTTCTTCCTCTTTCGATTTGGGATCTTCGTCGTTCTGTTTGTTCTTCTTCTTATTTTGACCGGTCAAATCGAGCAAGCAATCGGCGTCCTCGATCACGACGACCGACTTGGGGGTGGTGGACGCTAGGAGTCGGCGTAGGACGGTGTTGGAGTGCACGGCTGTGAGCTCGAGGTCGTAAACATCGAACTCAAGGAGATTAACGATAGCGGCTATGAGGCTGGTCTTCCCTGTTCCCGGCGGGCCGTAGAGGAGGTAGCCGCGCTTCCAGGCGCGGCCGACGCGGGCGTAGTAGTCGCGGCGGGCAACAAAGCGGAGGAGGTCTTGGCGGATGTCGTCGCGGAGGGCCGGATCAATGGCAAGGGTGTCGAACGTGGAGGGATGAGAGAAGGGGACCGGAGACCAGAGGCTACGGTGATCGTCGCCGAAAATTTCAGCCCGGTTGGTGAAGAGGTGTCTCTCACGGGAGGCGCTCACTATGCGCTCCGCCTCCTCAAGGACATGGGGGATGTAGGTGGAGCGCACGACATGGCTATGGCGGCGGTGGAAGGTGAGCTCGAGCGAGCGGAGCTCGGCCGCGCCGGATCTGCTACGGAAGGGGTAGGAGGAACTTTCCTCTCCGACGACGACGGAGCTCCACCGGAGTGGTATGCCTCGGAAAGAGTCGTGGGTGGTGTGGCAGCCAGGGAGGGAGGCGGCGGGGAGCGGGGACTCACGGCGCTTGGTGAGGCGGACGACGGCGGCGTCGTCGAGGCAGCGGGCGCCGAGGTACACATTGGCGGCGCCGTAGAGTTCGTTGGTGGAGCAGGTGGCGACGTCATACTCGTCGATGAGTATCTTGGCGTCGTTGATCAAGCGCACCACGACGCTGCGGAGGAGGAAGCTGATGAAGCGGTGAAACTCCGGCGGGAGGAAGTCGCAGTACGCCGTCCTCAGGAAGAGGATCGTCGCCAAAATAGAGCCGATGGAGCCCCAATCCCAATCCATGCTTCTCGCGACTCCGAATATGATTTACTGGTTTTGAAGGAGTTTTAAATAGAGTTCAATATTTGACCCGTGCCATGATGCAATACTCTACCATCCTTAACCACTTGATGGTTACATTTACCCCTTTACATTATTTAGAAATGATAGTTCATTCTAACACAGAGGTAATTTATAATCGACTGTTAAATAATTAAGTAATTAAAACGGGAGAAATTTTTTTTCCACATCCGTTGAAAATTAATTATTTATTTTATTATAGTAAGTCTGTCATGATTTTCAGGATATGTAATCACTTTTTTATTATAATAATAAGATGCCAACTAAATTTCAGGATTGGATTTTAGTTTTGACGATTTATCAGATAATTATTTTTTTTTTAAGTGGTTGGTTGGCTGATAGTTTGGAGGTACTTGGATGGTCCGTTGGAAGTTTTGATGGGCCGGATTGATTTTCACGGGATTAATTAGCGTAAGAGAGAATATAGTGTCAATTAAAAAAAAAAAAATAGAGGGACAAAATCCAAATATTTCGTACAAACTTGGCTGTCTTCACTATGAAGATGATAATAATGATTAATAATTCTTGTATACAGTTGGTGATGGTGATCTTTCACAGGTGTCAACAATTTGCTATCGGCACAGAATGCCTGAAAAATCATTGTGCTTATCATCTGTTCGGTGGTTCTAAGGTTGCACGTTGGAGTTATTTAAGTCTTTTAACATTTTTTCTCTGTAGGATTTGTGTGCATATAATGTTTTTTAAATTTTACTGAAATATATGTCTTTTTCTTGTTGATGTCAAGAAACAGCAAAATAATTCTTGATTTCCAACTTTATCTACAGAAATTGACAGGGAGAGTGCTTTCTCTCCGGGAACAAAGAATATATAGACAGAAAGCTAGTATTTGTAAGTGTTGGACCGTGCGTAGCTAGAGGAGAACAAAATATAAAGTAAAATATATACAGAATACATTAATTTAATATGGTTCGGAATTCCGATTTTTACTATACAGTCTACCATCTTAGCAAAATTATCACTAATTCTCGCCTTGTCAGATACCTTCTTGCAGTAGAGATATGAATGAAAGTAAACAACTTAAAAACTTTATTTGAGTGCTTTGTGGTTGCTTTAGAATGTCTCCGAGGCCTGGAAATGTAATAATATTTGTTTAGAAAACTCCTTAGAACTGGCTGAAAACTTCTTCAAAATCAATTTTTTATAGACTTTAGGTCGGTGTCGATTGTCTATCATCATCATCAGTTGATTATTTTATTAAATTTGACCGTTACCCCTACAAAACGCTTTTAACAACTCTATTTGGCCATGAATAGTCTTGTATTGTTCATCAATTAATTGATGCTCAATCAATCACGTGGTCGCTGTTACAATGCTATCAGTCAGACAACCAACTGCATGATCAAACTCATCAATTTGATGAGCAGCTAGTTGAGTTCTGGACTTTTTTTTCGCTCGAACAGTTACATCAGTAGACTGCACAATTAGTTGAGTTGATGAATGATTTCTATCTTTTCATTTGTTACAATGACTATTCTTGTAGTGATAATAGCAGATTAATTGAGTTGATTGAGTGGTAACTTTATGTTTGCTACAATAGTAGTAATTGTTATTGTTAATCAATTGACTATAGTATAATTATTGTTCATAAACATTAGTCATGTTTACTGTAGCACAAGCGATTGATATTGTTCAGAGTCGATAGATACACTATTTATAGTGTTAAAACCTACTTAAATCTCAATTTTGGAATTGTTATCTTAGGATTTGGTCAATCTTGATCTGTTGGGACTTCTTTATTTCCTAATATCCATTTGACTTTAATTTATTAGGATTTTATCGTTGTCTAGCATTTAATCAACTTTGACCTATTAGGATTTCTCATTTCATGCCTAATATTTGATCAATGTTGATTGGCCATGACTTTTCTCATTGTCAATTGTCAATTGTCCAATCAATTGTGACTTATTTGAATTTTAAATAATCAAGTATCTGATTAACTTTTTATTATTGATCCAATATAAAAATTCAATTCGAGTTAATTCAAACTTAATTGATCAAGCTTAGTCATCTGGTCAATTTCGATGAGAACTCGATTCAACTAACAATGAGATATGGAATGTAATTGATTGGTCCTCTCGGGGCGGTGCGATGATTATGGTATGGGAAGTTG
>JBBPFQ010000126.1:3784623-3795030 GCA_037974815.1 Kaempferia elegans | reverse complement strand
GTTTACATGCAGGAACAATTTGACAGAAAATATACTTGATTATACTTGATTTTAATTTAAATATGCTAAATTTAAGATGAATTATACTTTATTTGGGACTTGTTGTACCAAAAAAAAAATGAAAGATAATTTGGTTATAAGTTTGCATGCAGGGAGTTGATGCAAATGAAACATTGCATGTAGGGAGTGAAAATAAAACTTTTCTGACGTGGGGACTGTATGCAAAACTGAAGTGTTGATTAGGGAGTTTTCTCTAATTTATCGATTTTTTCAACTATTTATAAAATTTGAGATGTTATTTTAATTTTTGCCCTTCCATATTAACCTGTATTTTATTTATAGATAATTGAATCTGGAGTAGAGATGGAGTGCCAGGAGAATAATATTATAATTCTACTAATTAACGTAAATATAATAATAATTGCCTTATAGTTTTATTTATCTACTAAACCCTAAGACATCACCGAGTCAACTAGTCGTCGATCGTATCCATGCAAACTGAGTCACGGCGAAAATTGGGACATCGATGGCAACGAAACTATCGCTCCTCACAAAGTTGTGCGAGAATTTCTTGGACCGGATTCATCAACATCTCCACCATCGTCGTCCCGCCTTCCACTTTTGATGGAGAAGCCGCCTCCCTCACTCTTCTCCTCCTTCTTCTTCTTCAAGAGATCGGAAACTTCTCCCTGCATCTTAACCTTCTTTCTCCTCCTTCTCTTCTCCTTCTTCCTCCTCCTCCTCCACTGGCTCACTCCCTTCCAGCCTCTTCTTTTCCTCCGCGTCGCCGGCGGGAGTGCTAATGGCGAACGACCGCCCTCCGGCGCAGCCTGCGACTACAGCACCGGCCGGTGGGTCTGGGACGGGACCCGCCGGGCCGATTCCTATTCCGAGGACTGTCCATTCCTCGATCCAGGCTTCCGGTGCCGGCATAATGGCCGCCCTGATTCCGGCTATCTTTACTGGCGGTGGCAGCCCCATGGCTGCGATCTCCCCAAGTTCTAATTTTTACCCCCGTTATTGATTAGATTGTCGCCGCTTGATCGATCGGAACTGAAAAGATTGAATTTTGATTCCTTGTGTGTATAGATTTAACGCGTCGGAGTTGCTGGAGAGGAGCAGGAACGGGAAGATAATCTTCGTCGGCGATTCGATCGGGCGAAACCAATGGGAGTCGCTCGTGTGCCTGCTGGCCAAAGCGGTGGCCAACCAATCGAGCATCTACGAGAAGTACGGCAGCCCCATAACGAAGCACAAGGGCTTCCTCTCCATCGTCTTCAGCGACCACAACCTCACGGTGGAGTACTACCGCGCCCCGTTCCTCGCCGCCGTCAGCCGGCCGCCTCCGGCCTCCCCGAGCCAGGTCCGGAGCGCCATCCACCTCGACGCACTCAACTGGCAGTCCAAGCGCTGGGTGGACGCCGACGTGCTGGTCCTCAACGCCGGCCATTGGTGGAACCAAAAGAAGACCACCGGATCGTACGTGCACCTGCACAAATTGCTCCGGCATCTGAAACTACAAGTTCAAGACTAATCGATATGCTTCAGGGGAATGTATTTTCAGGTCGGCGGAAGCATAAACATGACCATGGATGCCCAGGAAGCATTTCGCCGGACGATCGATACGCTGAAGCAATGGACTTTAAACAAACTGCAAAAGGGCTCTGTTTTCTTCAGGAGCCACTCTCCGATTCATTTCAGGCGAGTCATCCTTCTTCCAAATTCGTCCACACATAAACGCGATCGGGAAGATGAACGATTCAATAACACGAAAGTATTTGCAGCAACGGGACGTGGGATGAGGGAGGGACATGCTCGGCCTACACGGAACCGGAAAGGAGTTCCTCTGCGTCCGGGCCGGAGCCATGGAACAACTGGATCATCGGCGAGGCGGTGGAGGGGATGAAGAGTGGCGGGAAGAAGGCGTGGGTTCTGAACATTACGCACCTCACGGAGCTCAGAAGGGACGGTCACCCGTCGAAGCACCGGGAACCGGGGACGCCGGCGAACTCTCCTGAGGACTGCAGCCATTGGTGCCTGCCGGGAGTTCCGGACACGTGGAATCATCTGCTCTATGCTCATCTTCTTTCCATGGACTACGATACCCGGAAAAACGTTTGACAATGAATATATTAAATAAATAAAATTTAAACATTATTGTTATTTATTAAATTGTATAAAATTTAACTATAAATTTATTTTAAACTTTTTATTAAATATATATTTATAATTTTTTATAAAAAAAATTTAATGATCTAAAATGATTTTATTTTTTTTATTTGGTCGGATTAAATATATAACTGAAATTACTAAAGCGGGCTAACGAATCTGAGCCCGATAACAATATCCCCGATAAAACTATCGAACTTTCTTCTGATCGAGCAAATCATTTTTCTGGAGAAATCGGAGCGGCTCGCTTCAGCAATGGCGGCGACTGATGGCGTCCCCGTTCGATGCCAAAGGATCGGGTGTGATGCCATGTTCGCCGAGCAAGACAACGTCGACGGATCCTGTCGATACCATGATTCTGTAAGAAACCTCTTTTCCCCGATCATTCTTTTCCCAAAGTTCTTTCTTGTTTGTTCTTGGTGACGCAGAATCGTTCAGGATGAGTGTGTTTTTCTCGAGATCGTGGTCCTTTTATTCTCATATCTTAATCTGTTTGTCTAGGGCAAACGATTTCTGTTGGTGCTGAGACCTTTTATAAGTCATAGCTTTTGTTCTTGTCACTTGGACACAATTTTTGTACATTTTTTTGATAATAGTTGAACTTTTTCAATGTTCCTATGGCCAAAACTATCATGGTCAATTATGATGCTTGGAGGTGTTTGCGAAATCAGTTATTTTGATGATCAAAATCTCATCTTTTGCCTCATTGCTAGTCACTAAAAATTGAAATTTTAATGGGTTTCCCCACAGAATAGCCCTCTAGGCTGATCACCACCAATCCTGTTACTCCTGTGTTCCTAATAGCCGACCTATCTACATATAGCACCCATATTTGTGTTTGTTCAAATTCCTCCATCAGATCTATCAATTCTGTATATCTTATCTTTCTTATGAACATATAGTGAATTGGTTGTGGAGCGGCAATGTTAAATTATTATCATTTATTTTCATAATTACTTCTAATATTAGAGCATTCAACGGTATCCCTTTGGGCCTCTCATTACAAGTGGACATCTATCGATCCCTTTTGGACACTTCTCTTCTTATCCCTTTTGGAAACTTCTCTTCTTATCAGAACCTCCAAGGCTCCTCAGCCATTTGAGGCGTCAACTTTAGCTTGCATCACATCATCTGCAGTCTCCACGTACTTGCTCTTTTCAACATTTCTGCATAGTCTCTTAGGTGATTTTGGTACAAAGATTGGAAAATCTACAAGTTTTCAAGGTGAACTTGAAGGTAGTCGTTAGAATAATTGCATTGAAATTGTCCATTTTCTAACAACCTTAACAAACCTCTTCAAAAAAATTTAAGAGTGTATAGCAGTGTCACCAGGCTATCAACACTTTAGGCAATTTGACTTTAAAACTTCAAATAAGCTCCCTGAACTTGCAATTTCTTCTAATGTCAACTTAGCAAAGTAGCGGTGCACTACTTCACGCAGTTTGATTGCTAAAGCTTGGGAATATTGCCATATAGAGACAATTAGGAGTTATAGGCATTAACATGTGATGAGAGGGGGTCTGTGCTCCTATTAGAAGTGTCCGTCTTTAAATAGTTTGAAGCTCTTTGCAATTTGTTCCTCGGATATTTCCAATATATTTAGAGTATTCTCTCAGCAGTTGGCTTCCAACTGCCTCGTTGTCCCTTATTCACATTTGTTCTTTAGTCCATTTGGTTCCCTGGCTTGGAACAACCCTTCCTTTGTCGGCGTTTAAATTCTTCATTCTCTACATCAGTCTCACATCAACTCTTTCATCAGCCAGCATCTTTTGGGGCACTACTTTCTTTTCCATCGTCAACTTCGAAAACATATTCCTTAGAATTCTTGCTATAAACTCCAAATATGAGCTCTAGGTTTCCCAATATTCTCTTTCAAGCATCATGGAATCTGAAGGAACATCCTAACTTGTGGCACTAGATTTAAACAGTTTTCTCATGGGTATTGGAGAAAGTCTAGTCTCAATTCTCTTAGTTGAAATGTTGAATATCTTATTAACTGGTGAACCAAGTGAATCGTGGATTGATCTCTTTTCTTATTTTCCTCTCATTTCCATGCCTAGCGCCTTCCCATGGATGACGCTAATTTGTTTGGTTGAAACTACAACATGTGGAGTCTGCTAGCTACTCCAAGTTGCTTGGACCTAAATTGAGGAAATTAGCTAGAGGGGGTCAAGATGAGAGAAATGCAACCGAATTGCTTGGAGTTCTGTGGAGATTGGTGGAGGGTCTGATTAAGTTAAGTCAAACTACCTGAGATCTATCGAGGTGGGTTGAGATAAGTTGGAAGATGAACAACTTGCTCAAGGTGAATGGAAATGAGATTGATTCACACTATTAGGGTTTTGGATGATGTTCAGCTGTTGATCATGGTAAAGTGGCTTTTGGGACAGAATGGATTGATGTGGAGAGTTTTTGGCGGGTTGGATCTAGGGTGTTCATGTAGAAATTCATCGCCTTGAATTTTATCCTCTGATGCTCCCAAAGAGTCGGTATCTATTCTATGTGCCCTGGACCCTCTTTTTATAGACTTCAGAGAAAGTGTTTATTCAATGAGGAGTTGGCGTGTGGTAGAATCTTCCTGGTAGATCCAGTTGTCCTTGTGAATTGTAGCGGTTTCAATTGTTGGCTTAATTCCAGACATATGATAGCCTCATTGACTAAAGCTCAACGCATGCAAATGAACACTTGTTTCTATTGTGGACTATCTCAAAGTACACATCTAGGAGATCTATGATTAATGGGTGATTTCATCCACATCAGGATTACATTTTATTTATGTTCTCCAGGATATAAACAATTCTACATCTGTTTTATTTATTTATTATTTTATTTCTTATAGGAAATCATCCTAGCATAATTTAGGCTCCATGAACCTTAAGTCATCAAGATCTGAGGGTATCCTTAGAGTTATTGAATTATTCAGTCTGCATAATTTGCTAAAGCGAACTAAATTAGCAGATAAAAGAAAGTTGATTCAGTATCCATTATTCAGTTTTGGGACTACATGACATTGAAAACTATAAAATGCTAGTGAATTGCGTGTTTTCTCTCTGGTTCTTTTTTGTTTACTCGTGTTTTTTTCAAAAAGTTGCACTAAACTGAACAGGCTATTCTTTTGGTTTCTAGTTTTAAAATGGTTTTACCCATCCGCAGAAGTCATTCCAAATCCAACTGGCGGTTTGATTTAATTGTTGTCTATTAGGTCGTTTGCATCCTCCACTGCTTGAGTGCTCGTACAATGATACAAATATACTATTTAGTTCAAATTTTTTGTTTTTTGGTCATTTTATTCCAACCAGTATTGCAATTGTTGAGTTGTTTCTGTCCCCTACCTGAAAATTATCCTGTCTAATTTTTGTATTGCTCATTCCTGTTCTTATATTTTGCAAGGCTTTTTGCATCCTTTTTCTCTTCCTTAGTAATAATTCTATCTATTTAAATTTCTATTTTTTTTTTCTTAACAGGGGGTATGTCAACTTTACCCTTTTTTTTGGTTTTGAGATTTCAACTGCCATGCCTCTTAATGAAGTGTTCTACAAACTTTCCAGCCAATATTCCATGATGGAATGAAAGAATGGAGTTGCTGCAAGCAAAAAAGTCATGATTTTAGCTTATTTTTGGCGATTCCAGGGTAGGCTGTTGTTCCTTGAACTTATTGTTAATATCATGTCAATTTTGGTAATTGGTAGATAGTCCCTATATTATGTTTCCAATTTTTCATATATTCTGTTTCCCATTTTTTGGATTATGTACTTTATTGTTCGTCGTATTTAGACAAACTTATATATGTTTGTTTTGAAGTTAGAATATCATATTTGAATTTGATATGTTTGTTTGTATGCTGGTTCTTGATTTATGGGCATTCTGAGTAAATATTGGGTCTGTCTTTTCCTGCTGCCGTAACTGTGTCCCTTTCTAAAGCTGTAAGACAGGTATACATACAACTGAGAAACCGGTTACAAAGGTTGTCTCTACTAACACTCAAAAACCTGCCCCAGTTCAATCTTCCACGCAAAAGAAAAGCGATGAATCTTGTTCGAGGTGCCGTCAAGGTTTCTTTTGCTCTGATCACGGTATGTTGTCTCTGATACTAGATGCTCCTCTCCTTGTATTACCTTTTGAAGCACTTGGTGGAAATCCTCATGGTAATCAATTTCTTTTGAATTAGCTGGATGGTGCTCTTACTAGTTACTGCAAATTCGACTCACGAATTTGCTTTCATAATTCTCTTTAATTATCTTGATAGTTCATAATCTTTTACTTTAGGTTCACAGGGGAAGCCTTCAAAGCCAGCCGTTGTGCCTGGTGGCACCGACGACCCTGTAGAAAACAGCTCCGCTCCGGTTAAGAAAAAGATCGGCATCAATGAACCCCAGACTTGCAGAAACAAGGGATGTGGCAAAACCTTCAAGGAGAAGGAGAACCATGAAACAGCATGTGAATATCATCCAGGTCCAGCGGTTTTCCATGACCGTCTGAGAGGGGTATGCTTGTTCGTTTCCTTCTGTAGTTGCTGAAGCATCAAACTGGATGTTCTTATTATCATAGAAATCTTCGTGACGTCTTCTCCATCGCGCAGTGGAAATGTTGCGACGTCCATGTGAAAGAGTTCGATGAGTTCCTGACCATACCTCCGTGCGCTAAAGGCTGGCACAATGCCGATGCTGCATGACACCAGAGGAACCCAGCCATCATCCACCTCCATAGTATCTTACTAAATTCTTGTATTCTGCTTTAACCTTTTCTAGCTACTAACTTAGCTGATGAATTGTTGTTGTTTCTAATTGCACATTTGCTTCAGACGGCTTTTCCATGAACATGTTCTGCTAAAACCAATATATCATTCATGTTCGATACTCTTGAATTGTGCCGAGTGAGGATTTGTCTGCTCTTGGCAAGAGATTTTGATGATTAACTTTGAATGACTACCTGTGAGATGGTGCAAGAAATCTTTATTGGGTTGTGGACGGCGGCGGAGACCTGTGATGTTGTTGACGCATTCATTTACCTCTTTTTACACATATCATAGACGCCAGCTTTATTCAATCGTTATAGATCTGTTCATGGCGATCAAACATTTGGAGCTAGCTCTCTCTTCTCAAGGAAATGCCAAGAATTCCCTTGCGATTTTCCCACCCCCGCCGTTGGGGAGGAAACCTCCGGGCACATGCTCGCTCCCAGTCCCATACATCACCCGGAGCACCTCCGCCGGAGTTCGCTGGTAGCCGAGGGAATCCCCGTTGGCCGACAGTATGTTGGTGGACAGCCTTGCCTCGGCCCCCAGCTCTGGCGGGACCAGCAGCCCTTCGTCCCTGATGCCGCACACCGCCAGCCGGTTCCTCAGCTCCGATATCCGATCCGTGAACTCTGCCACCGTGATATTGTACGGCACCACCAGCTCGTGCTTGCGCTGATACAGAATCGCCCTTACGATCGCATCTTGCCCGGCTTCCACGGCCAACAATCCCGCCAAAAGCTGTGCAAATTTGCAGTTACAGACAAGCTTTAATATAATTAAGCCGCGCGTTCGACGATCGATCTCTAGGATTAATATTATACCCTCTTGGCGACGAAGCCGTTGGTGTTTGGGTTTGCGCCGACGTAGGCGACGACGCCCATGTAGGGGATCACGTAGGAGGCGAGGAGGTAATTGAGAGTATCGGCGTAGGGATCAAATGGAGGATTCAGATGGCATCCCAAAGCATTGTCCATTATGTTCGCAAAATTGTGAGCGCTCAGATCGAGCTGAGGCCTCGGGAACCCTCCGACGGTGCTCTTGATCGCCCTTCGTATTATCAGTTACGATACGCGATCGATCAGCTATTTCAGAGTGAAACAGGGCGTAATTTTATATATACCTCAAATGGCCGACTTCTTGGTAGCCAAACTCCTCGACGATGAGCCTTGTGGTCTCGTCGAGGTTGGCCTTCCTCGCGCCGATCGGCGGCGGGCCGCCCATGGCCAGCTCCGGCGCGACGGAGTCGAGCCCGCGGCCGAGGGCGCCGAACAGGAAGAAGTCACACTCCGTGTGCTCCAGGTTCAGCGCGAATTGCAGCAGGTCCCTGTCCAGGGGGAACACCGGAGCCCCGATCGCCGGCGACTCACATGCTGGATTTCTGGCTACTCCGGTCACCGTCGCGACCGCGGCGGCAGCGAGGAGGAAGAGAGGCAAGACACGGACCGCCACAAAAGCCATGCCGATCGATCGATCGAGCTCCAAGGAATCGAGTCTGATGCAGGAGATCAAGAGGGTTCCGTGGCTTATATAGAATTGAGGATTCTCCCAATCACCCACTCACCATCTGTTCAGATGAAAAATAAATTCAATTCAATCATACGTTCATGAATAAATGCAATCTATAAATGGAACATTTTCAATTCTGCTCAAATTAAAGACCAGTTGTTGGATCTTGTGTGGCACAAGATGGAAGTTGAATGAGGAACCACCGGATTTATATATCTGTAAGATAGATGTTAATAATGTTCAGCAACTTCAACTGGACGTTGTTTACAAACACAGGCTAATCTTTAGTGGAATGAGTTGTTTTTGGATGAGAAAAGGAAAGAAGAACGGCAATTAATACAATATTTTGAAATTCATCTATTTCTTTTAGTTTCAGTTGCTAATGGTGGTTTATCAAAGCAGGAAGAAAACGACTAAGACCGTAGCTAGCTCGTCCAACACTGCCTAAGTAGTTAGTCATTGATACTTGCTACTGTGGGTAGCAAAGATAGTTCAATGGACTGCCTGAGTTTCATCGTCTAAGACTATCCTGCTAAGACTGTACCTCTCTCTAATCATGTTTAGATCTTTTTGAATCATGAATGATGTTTCTCTCCTGAGAATGTTCAGTCGAATTGGTTTGGATGGAACTTGTTCCTATCTGAATCGATAAAGATGAACCGCTGATGAGATGACTTGCACGTTGATTGCAAGGAGGCCTCAAACTGTGATAATCCAAAGTTTCGAGCTAGCCTACCATGTCACATAAGACAATGGGAGAAGAAAACATTAATAGACGGGGCAAAGATGGGTCCCCGACGTGGTCATCCAATGCTCAAGTTAATTTTTAGGTAAAATCCAAGTAACTATGAAAATAGTGGTAATGACTAGTGAAAATCATTGAAGGGGCATCTTATGCGCCCTTATATAGCAATTTTGCCCTTAGCATGTGTCACGAGGTATCTCATCATATTAAGATAACCCATTTTGTCATTATGCCTAAATGGTACTTGGTAGTCACATCATAGAGATGGTAGAGATGTATACCATATTGGCCGTAAAGATACAGTTCAGGGATTTTCTAACAAGCTTCTGCGTGGCATTAAATGAAACATGGGTTGATGGTCCAAAAGGATTAACAGGCCTTGAGTTGATATCCTTTAGTAGTGAGCATGTGTCGCTTAAGAGAAGGCTTTGTGAGCCCATAAATAAGGAATTGAACTTGGATCGAACTCCAAGGTGTTTGAGGTCTTAATGAGCCCCCAATGATATTCTTTCAGCGGACTTAGCCTTATAGTGTCCGATCGGACTTGGTGTATTGTCATGTCCGATCAATTCCGAGAGGATGAGCATTCGTACCGTCTTTATGAGGAGTTGGGACTTTTAGTAGGCTCAGAGCTATGTTTGACGACTCACCTAATTGGTAGATCTTAGCCACTCAGAGACTAAGGGAATATGTTCGGCACAATGAACAATCTGATCTAGGGAGCTATGTCCCTTGAAGATCTCAAAGAAAGGTCATGCTCATTGGATTCATAGAAAGTTTGTTCGGCACCATCCGATCGGTACATACGTTGGAGTTTGTGGTCTTCGAGGATGTCCGCTCGGATTCATCCGATTGGACTCCTAAGAACCACACCCCTACCCCTTCTAAGGGTTTGACTTATCCTGTCACGCCTCGAGGGTAAGGTTGTCCGACGAAAATTGGACAACACCTCCCTAGTAATAGTGACAATATGAATCAGTATACATCACCCGCAAGCCACTCTACCTTAGCCAACATGGATGAAATATAAAGCAAGCAAACCACACAGTTAATAACATCCACACGGTCGGAACAAGAGAGACATAACCATGCAGTTTAAAAAAATATCCCACACAACTGATCAAAAGCACAGTGGAAATTAAAAGACAAGCCACTGAACAAAAATCAAAAACTGCTAGCCAGGTAGCCTTTACACAACCATCACAATACCAATAAAAGTATCCACAATGCTACATATAAAGTCAAGGTC
>JBBPFQ010000126.1:3742672-3758015 GCA_037974815.1 Kaempferia elegans | reverse complement strand
GCTTCGGAGTCAAAGGGATAGAAGTTTGACTCTGAAGGCGCCTTCAGAGGTGCTATATAAGCACCTCGACATCAGCCATCAAATTCACTCATTCAAGCAATCCTTTACACGTTGTGCTACTTCCTGGTGCTCCGAAACTCTGATGTGATCGACGTGTTGCCACTCCAGACTTCCGACCGCCGCCGATAGCCGACACCGACTTCCGAACGTCATCGAAATTTTTGTTAAGTCGGTAAAAATTTAATTAAGTAATTGTTTTCTGCACTTAAATTCTAAAAGAAAATTGTAGTCTGTTACACTTTCCTACTTTTGTATTTCTTCATTTAACGAATTATTAGATTGCCCAACGATACGGTCCAGAAGACTGTGGCCCTTCGAGTAGGAGTCGACCCAGGCTCCGAACGAAGTAAAAATACTTCCGCGTACTGTCTTTATTTACTTTCCGATGCGTTTATTCTGGTATTTTCGAACGAACGATATTCACCCCCTCTATCATCTTCCTCGATCATACACTATCAATGGATTCACTTTTCTATCCAGGTTGTAGTTTGAATCGGTGCAAGTGGTCGGAAGCCACCCGGAGGCCGCTCCCTACTCGGTGTTGGGCAGCCCGACCACCAGCCCACCACTAGCTGTAAATGAACTAAACGTTTATGAACAAGTTTTGTGTTCAGCTTGGTAAGAGCTTGTTTATGTTCGTTCAACACACACAAGATTGATTAAATAAACAAACTTGAACAAATATATGTTCAACTCGTTAAGGTTCGTGAACAGTATTCATGAATCATGTTCGTTAATAAAACTTTTATTAATATGTTAAATAATTTTTTAAAATAAATAAATTTAAATTTACAAGTTCAATAATCAATCAAACAAATAAAAATTTAAATTGAAAACTCAATAATATCCAAACGAACCAACATCAAGCCAAGCTTAAATTAAAAGCTCGATAACAACCAAATTCAAGCCAAGCTCAAACCAAGTTTGAGCTTATCAAAAATAAATCAAACCAAACTTGAAACACTAATTTTAAAAGCTTTGTTCATTTTAAACTTGGCTTGGCTCGACTACCTTATCAAATAAGTTTAAACACCCTAAAGTTGAGCTTGGCTTAATTTATTTACAACCCTAAACCAGAGGATCTAATCTCCTGGGCAAAATCGAAGAGAACAACTTGGCTAGGATGCTTCTGCCCGTATAGACACATAATTGTGCGATCGTTGGGCCGAGAGAGTAGTTTATCAAAATTATGCCAGTTGTTCACGAGCAAAGCCAGACAGTGCCGTTAGTTTTGCATCAACAACAGTTTAAATAATTTACAACAAACTATATCTGTAGACTGTCAAATACCATGAAATCATATGGAAAGTTAAGTATTAACATTCTCGTAAATGCATCTTCATCTAGATAGTCAAGTAGGTGTTTGTTCTGTCAGTCCGTAGATAAAGTCGGTATCGACCAGTTCTGAGCCGTCTTCAAATCCTGATGCAGCTTCGTCTGAATTGTTCAATTCAGCCTGTCGAACGTGCACGATAAAAAATAGCAAGTTAGAGGCATGATAAGATCAAAGAAAGTTAGATGACAAATGGAGAAGAAATTGAATCTATATTCAAAATATAGCCATGCATCTGATTGTCTACTTGGCAAACCTTTGCTTTGTGATATCTTTCAAGCATGCGCCTGTACTGCTGCCTTGCTTCGGGCGAGTCTACCATTGATAGAACTCTTGAAACTGCTTCTTCAACAGCTGCATCTACCTTTTGCCTCCTGAAAATCTTAGCTATGTCATCATCGTCGCCATCTTCATCGGCCATTTCTGGTTCAGCTCGAAACCCACGTAGACCAGTTCCTTTCCTACGCCACCGTAATATAGCCTTTTCGACGACACTAACAGTCCATAAAATTTCTCTGTACTTCTTTCTTACCTGATGACCTCTTACATGAGCCTGTCAACATAGACCAAAGACAAAAACCATAATAATTGCTGGATAATTTGATCTTTGTAAAGCAGCATGATAATTGGTCAAAAACTTGCCAAGAATGTTTATGGCAGCAAGAAATTGAAATCTAACTACTTTGTTGAAGAATTTGTGACAGGAATGCAAGAATTGAAATGGCATGAATTGCCACATCCATGTTCACATAGAAATATCAAATAAACATACTCTGAACCAAAAGAAAAGCAGCAAACCTGTATCTTCACTACATGTTGCCGGAGAGTAAGAAAATCTCTCCGCCCCTTCCAACCCCGGTACTTTTTCTGGATAGATAGAGCTGCTCTATCGAAATTCTGATCTTGTGAACTATAAGAAGGCTTATGAAGCTTTGACACAGCTGATAGCCCTCGTATGTCTCCTGGAGTCATGCCATAATCATCACAACTCAAACTGAGTGCAGTCTTTTGCTGCCTCTTCCTAAAAGAATGCGCACGGAAGGCAGCTTGTATACGTGCCGCAGCTAGAGTTGCATTTCTTACGGCTGCTAAAGAATCCTTCAGCGAAAGTTCATCTTCAGTTCCACCATGTTTTTTGACACTCCTTTGAGATATGCTTTCGACTGCTCTTTCTGCTTCCACCTCAGAAGAACCATGGGAAATCTCACTTTCTTCTATTGTGAGAGAAGATAGATGACTAGTTAGAGCAACTTCTGAGAGATATCCAGCAAGACCCTTGTGGCCTCTAGCAGATGCTAGGAATCCTGGTGTTTTTCCGACTGGATCTTGTGCAGTGGGATCTGTCACTAATTCAGCAGATGCACCAGCAGCAAGAAGTGCAGCAACCATTTTCTCTCTGCAAAGTAAAACAGTTTCACCTATATCAGCAGATAATCCATAAATTTAAATGTTATCAAAATGTTGGATGTAAAAGAGAGTTTCTTATTTGTCGAGGAAACTTGACTAAATCATTTTTTGTGCAAAGAAAGCAACATTGCTGTATGGAACAAGATTATACTTGGTCCAAAAAGTAAGCACAAGCCAAAGAGCTGACATAAGTCCTCATCGCCAATAAATGCTTACACCAAACAATTTAAGTTACCTGCCACAGTATGCAGCCCAATGGAGTGCCGTCCATCCATTTTCATCACGGAAATTTATGCCAACGCCATGCTCAAGAATGGGATTCAAAGCCCACTCGTATCCCAGACCAGAAATAAGATGTATAATGCCATGTTCTTTCTTAGATAACAAACGGTCTGCTTGTTTGTTGTTTTGATGTTTCATCGACAACCAGTTCAGCAGCTTGTCTTTTAACAGTTCTAGCATAATCCAGTCTTTGGAATCTAATGGATTATCACAACCAATTTTGAGTGCCTCAATAATTTGTTTCCAATGGTCATCTGTTGCTTTAAGTTTTCTAGACTTCCCTACTTGATTGTCGATAGCATCTTTTTCTATTATTGAATTATCATATTCACACAGTAGCATTTGAGAAAGTCTACCAAGGAGCAATATTTCTTCAGAATCTTTAGCAGTACCAACAATGGATAAATGATCTATATAGCTAGGGGTGGTTAACTTAGCACGAAATTCAAATTCTCGCAACTCACTGCAGGACTCCCTGTTCCCAGATGTGATACACAGAGTAACTTTACCAGTACAATGTCGAGGAGAATGGCAACGGAGTACACCTTCTTGGACAATTTCAAGTGGAACCTCGATGTCACCAAACATGACTGCCCAGGAAGACTCCAGCGGATCACAAAGAAACTTTCCTATAATGATAACCTGAATATTGTTGTCAAAATATAACTGATGATAACTCAGTTCAATAGAATAACGAAAGCTGCATAAACTTGAAATGGTTCTCTTTATAGTTTAAGTATTTTAAAAGAAAAGTAGTTCAGCATATTTGACAATATAATTATTAGAAACATGGGAGAATAAGATATGGAAATCATTTTTTTTTTTTCATTTTGATCCTACTAACCAACCAGTTTTATTATTTATCTATATAATCATCAGTTAACTCTAGTTCATATCAGGTATCAGCAACATGTTCAGCAATAAAGAAATTCTAGAGAAAAAAGTGTGCCTTGGTGCTCTCATAAGAAAATGCCCATTCTGGAGAAACTTCACATATGCTGAAACGATGTTTCTGTGAACTTAAATCTGTTGCAAGAGAAGCTCCAAATTGACTATGATAAAAAATGCTAGAGAAATCAGCTGAATTTGTATTGTTTCCCAGAGCTATGGGGATAGTTTCAATCCAATCAGAGCTATTTTCTTTTCTACCATTTGCTTCAAAAGTGCCTTCTGCAGATGAATGGTGTTCTTCAAACATTCTGAGTTGGGAAATAGCGTTAGGTGACTCATTCGAGTCCTTGGAACCTAAAAGAAATCTTCTAGTAGCAGGTAGTTGGAGACGTAAATCACTCTCAGAAATTTCATGACCATTTGGCTTATCTTCTGCTGTACAAGAACTCAAATTCTCAGATGCACCAAAGGAATATATGGACATATTCTCTCTGCCTGAAAATGTAGGCAACGTATCCTGTAAAGGAACACAAATAATAATATTATTCCCAAAGAAAGGTATTGATCAGAAAGTAGAAATCATACCAAACACTTAATTTTCACTGACAAAACTTTAGAACGCTACAAGTACAGAAAAAAATGATGAGCCTGGGGAAACAATATGACATACTGAAGCCTTTTGAATTGTCAAACAAATAAATGTAATAGAATAGCTATACTTTGGTTATTTTATGAACCAAAAACTCTTTGAGAAGCAGCACAAATCTATGTTCCATGTCAAACAAACTAAGAGAGTTAAGATTCCTTATTCCTTACTGATTTGTGACATAAAATCGTTGACAAAACCCAACTTCAAGTGCGCTTACTCTAGAAATTGAAGAATCAGGAATCCCATTCCAGGCCAAGAAATTGGAACTTCTTCCATGGGACTCCATCCCTGCAGATTTTGAGCTTAGCTGAAGTACATCTGTCCACGAAGGAGAATCCAAGCATAATGATTGATTTTGTTGTGATTCATGGTCACCTGGAGGGAAGATTGCAGATATTTAATTTACTGTCAAATGTTATGAAAATAAGAACTAAGATGCTTCACGGTGCAATGTTCGCATTCCCTCAGGACTACTTGTCGTGTTGAGCATATGGAAACAGTTTGCAATACACCAAAAATATTTTTTTTAATGTTATGTGTGACTCTAGAAGAATTATTGAAAATAATAATAATATAGAACCACAGTTGATACGAACTATCAGTGAATTCACTGTTAGTTGATTGATGTCATTTCTGTCATTGAGAATGTAGTGGGGTTCTTTCACAGAGGAACTCAATTGATAATGCTTTAACACTTGTAGTCAAATATCGCTAATGCTCAATTACTTAAAATGATGAAAGGTAGAGTGGCCCTAAAAGGCAGAAAGGAAAGGAAGAATCAATAAGGATTGTTTACTTGGGAGGATGAAAATTTATGTTGAAGTTCCTCTATTTACTTGGAAGGAAGGTAAGAAAGATGAAAAAACTTGAATATACCTGAATGATATTAGTACCATTCAGTCAGTGTCTTTGTGGGCATTATGTTGCCATAGAAAAATGGGGTTGGTGTGGTTGCAGGTACAAAAAGTGTTGCAATTCATAGTCTTTGGAGGATTGGAAAGGAAATTCATAAGAAATCAATATAAGGTGTAATTTTCCCAATAAAAAAGGCATTTGAGTAATTAGTCATTTGACACCTCAAAAACCTTGTGTTCTTCTATTTCCACCACATCTCAGAGGAAGCAACGCCAAGGAAAATTTAACTTGTTTTCCATCCACAAAATTCATTCCAAAAGTATATATCCAACACTCAAGTAAATAGAGGTTACATATCAAACTCGATTGTCTATCATATACCAAAAAATACCAATTAAAGATGTACAAATAGATTCAAATGGTTTCATACACGTCACTAGAATATTCAAATCAATCAAGTTATCTTCAAATCTATTGGCACCTTTGAACATGTACATACAATGTCAATTTATTTTCTCCAATTTTAACATTTACAGAGCTATACTTAATTGCCCTATCATACTAGCATTTTTTAATCATTTCTAGCAATTTGAAACATCTGTTTTAACATTCTCTTTATTCTCATCTCAGCTACATTAATTTTTTACATGTGTTTGTGTTGATTCTAATAGCCTAACATTTTGACATATAAAGAGTGGTGTAATCATGTGATAGTTTATAAAATTTTTCCTTTAGCCTAAGAGACATATGATGATAGCACAGACCTTCAGAAACTCTTTTCCGTTTCTCTTTAGCCTATTATTCTCATAGTCATACTCATCTTGTTGAGTAATAGCTCCATGACTCTTCAAAGGAATTTCATGTTCATCCATCTACTTCACCTATTTTTTTCTTACTAGTGAAATAACATTGCATAAATCCACTACTTGTTCTACTTATCTTAATACCTTCAGTTTTCAAATAAATAAATAAAAATAATCATAATTCAAGCGTCAAATTTAGAAGTTAACCACCATTACTTTTCTGAATTAAACACGCTAATCAACTCCAACAATAGAGCATCATTAAGCAAAATCATTGTAGCCTAAAAAATATAAAGCATATTTACAAATAATAAAGGACAAGCCTAGTATACAGTTGGTTTCCACATTGATGCCCATACTAAACTAGAGCCAGATTAGTGATAGACCATATGTATGCTTTCTAAATCATATACATCTCTTGAGGAACTTATTCGACTGTTATTTAATCAAATTGCAATTATTTTTTCCTTTCTGATTTACCCATTTGGCTAGCAGAATAAATCTTAGGGTTGAACTGAGCCTTTGAAGGCTAATTATCTCAAACAAATAAATCAAAACAACATGCTCTAGCCACAACTTCAACAAGTAATACAATACTTTTGGAAGCTTAAATGCTATTTATCATGTCATCAAGGTTTACCAGAGATGATAGGAACATATGCTGGATAGCAAATAGGGCAGGCACTTGTATCTTTAAATAAGTGTTTGTGGAATATATGACAAGAAGCCATACAAAAGTGTGGTCAGTACAAGATGTTCCACGATGCAAGGTCTGCAGCAATTAGATTACAGGATAGTCCAAGTATAGGCAATTCCATATAGTTATGTTTCAACTTTGAAGCATTTAATATTACGCCCTTCAATGGAATGTTCTTCAATAGTGTCACTTTTCCATACAGCACGAACTAACCAGAAGATTCTAAAGGTAAAATTGCTGTTCTTTCCAAACGGCACGATAGAACAGAGACACTACGAGCGAGAGCACATATATACTCTTGAGTTGGAAGAGGTGTTCAAACATTGTTCCATGTCTCAACACATGCATGGAATGATATGTTTTGCCTGATTCAAGTAAAAGACGATGAGGTTTTAATCTATCATCTGTTGAGTGGACAACATGTCATCCATCAGAAACTTGATCAACTTGTTCAATTTTAGCATAGTTATACAACTGAGATCAGACTGCCAGTTGGACCTGAAAAAACCAGAACCATATACCTATGTGGCTTGGGCTAATTCATAGATCAGATGTACAACCGTACAAAAAAGTCGGACCAACCACTTTTGTGAAATTGACTAGTTGAAGCCAGTTCAATTTGTCATATAGCTTGAAATATCAAAAATGCTGATTTGCAATTCTAAATAATTAACCTTGAGATAGGAAAATAATACCTTTTCATATTTTATCCTACCCTAATAATATATATATTTAAAAAAATCTAAGATCCTCCATTTAAAAAATAATTGCAAATCCATTATTCCAATTTATATCAATAATAATCTCATATGTACTAGTATTATTATTATTTTTTTACATTTTACTTATGTATTAGTAATTTTTATATCAATATGGAGTTTGTCTAGTTTGATCTCTGATTCAATTTATAACTATACAACAAATTATAATGTAGTAAAAGTAACATATTTCTTTGTATTGTAGAATTTATTTTTACAATACGAGCCACGGAAATAGCCTTTTGCAACGTAGGATAAGACTGCCCATGGTCCGACTCTTCCCCGGGACCCTACATTGGCGGAAGCTTCATTTTCCGAGCTGCTCCCTTTATTACCTAAATTTATAGTTTAAAATAAATTTAATAATTTGTAGCTTCATCTATGACAGTCTGGCAATGGACACAACTGAGTCAATGTTCTGGTTGGCATGCCATTCAACAATTGACCTATCACCTATTTAGCTTGACAGTTGAACCAAGGACCCAGAATTTACCAATTAAATTTCTGGTTTTCTTATTGTGGAATTTTCATGTGCTACAAAAAGCATTCATGCAGAATAAAAGCATAAACTAAAAGGTTGAAAGAATATATAAAATCTCAAACAACGTGACAAATAATTTAGCAATTGATGGATCTACAAAACTACCTGAAATTTTTGGCAGCTGAACAGTGGCATAATTTTGCTGCTTTCCAACTTCATTAACTCGATGATCGCTATCTGATCCTAGGAGAAGATTTTCAAGTGATAAAGAAACCACTGTTTCTCCATTAGGAAAATCTTCTAGGACTTGTATATCATCATTCTCACAAGGGTACTCTAGTAGATTTTCTTTAAAGTAAATGGAATTATCATCATCATCCAAACTGAGCTGTGCTTCAAGATTCCGCAGTGCATGGTTGACTTCTGGCTGTGAATTTTTATCAGAATTTTCTAATATTTCAAATTTATTATGGTGGTTCGCATCAAAGTTCTCTAAGACAAACTTAGAATTGATTTCTTCTGTTGATCCTTGACTATAAGAGCTCTGAGATGGTTCATATAATGCAGTAGTTCCAGACATATAGCCTCTGTCTGCGTTAATAATTGTTGAAGTATAATTTAAATTTGAATAAGACTCAATGGAGAAGTTTGAGGTTGATCCAGAAATGTATCTTCCCTGGGTGACAAAAAACATAAAATGATGATAAACAGATACAACACTCAATTGGCATGTTGCAGAAACATGAAATATCATCTTGTCTTAGTAATGTGCCTTCTTCTATCATTTTAACAGTCTTTCTATCATTTATTCTTTGATCTATTGCAAATACAACATAATGAGCGAAAAGACTTTGAGCAACAAACCTCATCCACTTCTCTGTAGTGAACAAGAACAATGTGTTCATAGTCCCTGAAAAGAAATATTTAAGTACATTACAACAATTATACCAGAAAGTACTTAAGTCTATTAACAATAGGTAAATAATTTGAAAATATCTAGAAGAATATTAATGTTTACATGGTATCCCGTCAATATCCACAATAGACATTTACAAACATTAATAAAATACCATTTGTTACACCTACATCAAGAAAGATTAATGAATTTAACGTTGTAAAATAGCAGTTGTATGGACTAGCTAGAAGAACAAATATTAGGATTTAGGATTCAGGGTTTTAGGATTTAAGATTTGAGGTAATAGAAATATGGAGTGTTCATTCAGTGGCAATGCTTGTGTAGGTATCCAACATGAGTATTGAGGAAGTAAATAAAGTGTTTGAGTATTAGAAACAATAATGGTAGATTGGTAAGTTCACATTAACGAATATCATAATTGTTGAAATATGGTTATCCTACAAAAGAGAACAACATTTGATAAAGGGATACAAAACCTAATAATAAAAAGACTTGAAGAAATTTAATACTTTCAACTAATGGATGTTTAATTATTTATTATGTAGGACTATCACGAAGGGGAGCTTTGGCGCAACAAAAAAATTATTATTGTGTGATCTAGAGGTCACGGGTTCGAGTTGTGGAAACAGCCTCTTGTAGTGCAAGAT
Source organism: Kaempferia elegans (assembly GCA_037974815.1). Taxonomy (NCBI): domain Eukaryota; kingdom Viridiplantae; phylum Streptophyta; class Magnoliopsida; order Zingiberales; family Zingiberaceae; genus Kaempferia; species Kaempferia elegans. Next base: position 3,748,236 of record JBBPFQ010000126.1, on the reverse strand, counting down.
AAAACTGCGTACAATAGACCCAATGTGGTCCAATTCTTCTTCGAGATCCTGTATTGATAGGAGCTTCGTGCATTGGACTGCACTTTTTATGCAGGACTATCACATTTGTGAATTTCACTGTTTTAACTTGAGAGCAAGCATGGATAGTCTTGTTAGTGCATATTTTTCAATGTTTCAACCCCTTTTATCTATCTAATTATATGAGAGAGGCATCAGTCTCAAGGTTAGAGTTCACTGATTTTGAATATGGATAAGCTAAGTCAAACACATATCCTTTAAACTCTATATTGTACTTGTATTATATTGACATGAGTGCATAAGCTAAGCTGTCTAGGTACATTACCATGAAGCATGAAAAGAAAATTAATTTTCAAAAAGAAAAAACAAAAATACAAAGATTACTACAACAGTCCGCATCCAAAAATCTAGATGCTTGAAGGACAAATATTATGGAGATATAATCCTGCATATGATTGGCAAGTGATCTAGTTAATTTCCTACACTAAAACTAGAATTATAAGAGCAACAATCGTGGCAGGAGGTCTGTCTAATATGGCAAGAGTTCACTATAATGTAAACAGAATTTAAAGAGTCACTTGCAATAATATTGTGAATTAAAATCCAAAACATTTGAAAGGGAGCCTTGCGCAATAGTATAGTTGTTGTCATGTGACCTAGTTGTAATGGATTTGAGTCGCGTAAACAGTCTCTTACAATGCAAGGTAAGACCGTGTAGAATAGATCTTTCCTTGGAACCCCGCATTAACATTTGCATGACAGTTGATGCTTTTATATATAAAGTTCAATACAGTGTGAACTTACGGATCCAACATCCAATAGCTACGCCTCTGGAAATAAGGATTTTGCTCCCCATGGGCATAATAACAACTCAAAGCATCTACATTACCAACCTACAAAAAGAAAAGAACAAAAGAAATAAATTTCTCATTAAAATAGACACATTGTGCAAAAAAAGAAAAATAGGATAAATAGAAAATACTACAGTGCATATTTTATTAACAAACCAATAAAACAAGATATTTATAATATAAGCTTCATTTGTGATCTTAATAAAAAACAGGTCAGATGCAAGAAATAGAAGTTTATTATTTCTTCCTATAAATAGGATCAATGACTTACACTTTTATTTCAAAGAGTATATTCCATTATCAATAATAAGAAATAAATCTTAATACAACTAAAGTATTGTTCATAATGGTTATCTATTAGAGTGCTATAAGGACAAAAGTCAAAACGGCGACCTTTTTTACCAAATCATCAAAGGGATACCTCACCCCTGAAAAATTACACAACTGTCTATTCTCATTATTATCTTTTCTCTCACCTAAATTGGGCGCATTATAGCCTATGAAATTGTAGCTTCTACAGCTGAGTTGTGGTTCTGTAGCTGCTATATAGTTGTAGTAGCTACGATTTCATAGCTGTTACAACATGAAATTGTTTTTTTAAGACAAATTGTTTGGATCCAAAAAAGATTTAAATGACATTTTTTGATCCTAAAATTGGGTCGCCCCATAACCAATTGTAGATATCTAAACGAACTTCAATTCAATATATTGTGCGTCTTGTGGTTCAACCCGAGTGAAAAGTTATGGTCTCTCAAAGTTTAGAATTTAACATTCATGTTGTAGCAGCTACGGTTGCTACAACATGAATGTTAAATCCTAAACTTTGAAATGTTATAACTTTTGACTTGGGTTGAACCATGGGACGCACAACATATCAAATCGAAGCTCATTTAGTGATCTACAACTAGTTATGGTGTGGAACCCGTAATGACACGGTTTCAGGCTCAAAAAAACGTCGTTTAAATCTTTTTCGGGGGCTTCAAACAATTATAGTCTTAAAAAATAATTCCATGTTATAGCAGCTATGGAAGCATAGCCGCTACAACTGTGTGGTAGCTCAGTTGTAACAACTACGAAACTGTAGCTGCTACGGGTTCGTAGCTATTATAACACGTTGATATAGGCTAGAACAAAAATAGGAGAGATAATAATTAGAATAAGCTGGTACTGCATAGTGGAGCGTAGTTGGGTAAATTGTACATGGGGTGGAGCGCCTTTTGATAAAAAAAAATCAAAATAGTTGGGTAATTGTAAATGGGGTAAGGCACCCTTTTTGATGAAAAATCAAAATAGGGTGCGGCGCCATATTGATGATTCCAAAAAAAAGGGCGCCCTTTTGACTTTTGGCCTATAGACATGACATGCTTTATTTATTCAGCCAATAACAAATACTGTGATAACCGTCCATGTTGTAATAATTATTTGTCAGCAATATGAATCTTTCGGGCAAAAGTGGAGCAACATGGATCTTTCCAGCAAAAGGAAAACAACAGAAATAAAATATAATCAATTCCTATTTTGTTTCTCTCCAAGAAATCAGCCCACAATCTGCCTCCACCTCTCCTAACACCACAGATTGAGCTTTACTAACTTCATGTCCATATTATCTTAAGACATATTTTACTCAACATTTGTTTTGACTGCAAATATTTATCCACAACTTTGTCATGAATACATGAGAAATATATTGAAATATGTTGAACAGCATCATATGCAACAAAACCCACAAAATCATTATTAGACTAATAAGGACACACATAAAGTCACAATTTCCCAATCCAACATTATGATAAAGTCTAGATTTCTTACATACTTGGAAAGATCTCTCGTTTTTATAAGTATTAGGGTTCCTATGTAATTAAAAGAAAACTACTATGGATCCTATGAAAGGATGACTACATCTAGAATATGAGTTAAGTAAGTCATCACATCATCTGACCAAGGTTTTGTTGAGAAGCATATCAATTACTATTTAATGTATAGGTGAATAATTGATTTTGTATATCATATGTTTAGTCTCAACTTTTTATATCATGCTTCAGTGACACACAGTCACTCCAATCTTTTTTAAAAAAAATAAAATAATAAGGATAGAGTCATCATATTTTAGAACAAGTAAAAAACATTTTAGGGTAATATCACTGGTCAAATTAAAAGAAAAAGGTTTTAGTACTTTTGTAAGCCTCTTTAGGTCTTATTTGCAAATGCCCAAATCATATTACCAGGGTCTTCACTTACTCTTTGCTCTATAGAATTACACCTTATCATAATGAATTATAACATGCCTTCTCTCTTTATCTAACAGATGACAAATCTAGAATCTCCAACAGCATGAAGTACAACTTAAGGAGGGCATTTTCTTTGATTACTGCTGCTGGTAGATATGTATATGGCTGACATGTCAAGTTATATTGGATATAACTAATCTGGAAAACATACCCTAAAATTAAAGGCCATCCTATTCCCCATGTTACTCAACTAGTAGATTTATTCATGATGGCATGTTAAGTTAAATTGGATACTCACTAATCTTGACAACATAAGCTACAAGTATTTGGCCAACCCATGTTACTCATGACTATAGCATATGTTAATTGTCTTTGAATATGTTCAAGTATCTTAACCAACTTTCTTGCATTTTATCATCCATTAAAGTTACACCTAGTCGATCTTTGAATATTATTATCTTTTCTAGAAATCCAATCAAGTTTATATTGTCATTCTGGACCAGGTATTGGTGGATAGACAGACAATTTTCATACTGAATGGCATATAATATGATAGTACAAGTTGGTGCTGGTAGAACCACACTCACCGCCACATGCTCACTCACTGTTGCCATCTCTCTCGACAGTAGAACAAGAAAAGAAAGGATGGTGATCCGTCAATTGGCAGGACTCCTCCCTTCAATCTATGTTCGATGCAAGAGCAGATTTCTACCTCACGCGGACTCAATCGCGCTACCTTAGGGATCCACCTTAGTTGTCTGTGACATTTAACTTGTATTCAAGAGTGGAGGTTGACATCACAAGGAAACAGTCGGATACCATCCCTACGGTCCTCCCCGGAGGCATGGAGGTAGATCTTCCCCTTTTCTTTGAATCCAAATTCAAATTTTGTTTAAACTGTCATCATATGGGACATTACCAAAATCAATGTGGAGTTGGGACTGCAATGCAATCAGCCTCACATGTGCCTATGTAAATAATTCAACATCCGGATAGTGTGGTAACGAATGAGCAATACCCACACTTGCTGGACGGTTTGAGCAGTCAAGCACTGGTACAGGAATCTGCTGCACCTTCTCTAGATTTTGCTGAATAATCCGGGTCTCACCTAGGAAGGGAACCTGCTATCCATCATCAGGAACAGGACATATTGATTGCTTTTAAGCTGATACAGGAGGTTTCAGACATGGCCAAGAATAGTATTGAGCAGAGCAATGATGATCCAATATGCCCTGAGATAATTGACAATGCAATGATGTTAGTCACAGGAGAAAATCCATTGTGTGCTCATCATCCAGTTCCAGCATTACCAAAATCGATTGATCTGGGCAATGAACAATCAACTGTGGAGATGGGCATGGAAGTTGCTTCTCATCAGGTTATACAAAAGGGTAAGGAGGCTCTCATAGTGAGTAATGATCTACCTTTGCAAGGGGATAACGAGAAGTGGGAGGAGGTCCAACCTCGGAGGAGAAGCAATATAAGACAAAATCAGACTCCTATGCCACAACAATCCAAGTTACTGGAAAATACTGCTGCCCATCCTGCTCCAGAGTGGACCTAAAAAGCTTGTCTTCCAACTACTAGAAGCAAAGGTAAGGCCCTCACAACAGTGGTGGAGGAAAGGGAGGGTGAGGACCCAAGGGCCATGGCTGGCCCATTCCATTGGTTTGATACACAACAGGGACCCAAACAAACTGCAGAACTAGGTGATACAACCAAAGGGCAGTAGTATCCACATACCTATGTATGGCGTAGGCCATCTCAGGCCACATGAAGATTGGCTCTTGAAACATTCGAGGCCTCAAGCAAAAGGGAGTGGAGTCCCTCTTTCGCAGTGCGAAGTTATGTGTATTGGGTGCTTTGGAGACAAAGCTACTGGATGAGGGCTATCAAAAGCTGAAGACACGTCAGTCCCAACAACGATAAGTGAAACAACAAGATAACCAAGGGGGTAGGAGTCGAATACTACTTATTTGGGATGACCAAAGGGTTGATTTGGAGGAGATGGAGTGGTATGAGTAATTTGTTCATTGTCGGATTTGTTGCAAGATGTCTCATAAGCTCGTTATGGTTGCGTTTGTCTATGGCCAGATTACTATGGTGGAGAGGAAGTCATTGTGGGAAAGGCTTTGACAGATTTCCACAGATATAGGGATGCCATGGTTGGTCCTTGGGTATTTTAATTCTTACTTATCAACCGAGGACAAGTGTGGAGGGTTATCGATCACTCAGAATTGCATAGCAAATTTTTGAAATTTTGTGAGCCTTGCCAAAATGGATGATCAATTGTATACAGGCTACAGATACACATGGACAAATGGCAATATATATAGCAAACTTGATCGAGCACTGATTAATAGAGAACGGTTAGAAGCCGAGTTACAAAGCTTTGTGGATTTCACAGCTCCAGGTTGTTTATCAGATCTCTCAACATGTTTGATCTCTATCTTAGGTGGGGGAATTC
>JBBPFQ010000126.1:3650322-3661131 GCA_037974815.1 Kaempferia elegans | reverse complement strand
TCCTGCTGCGATCCTACTGTAAAAAATGATTCTACATGATTCTGGATCGATTTGTGCTACAGGATCGCGATTCTGTATGATCTTACAATCCAAGATCGCAATTCTGCAAAACATTGGTCTGGATCATGACTCTAATTAGGAATGTAAACGAGCTGAACTGAGTCAAACAATATTAAGCTTGAGTTTGGCCCGTTTAAGTTATATTTGGGCTCGAGCTCGAGCTCGGCTTAAGTTTGAATCGATCTTTTATCACAAGGCTCGAGCTCGGTTCATTTTGGAATTACCAAGCTGACGAATAATTTGAGTTCGACTCTTTATTAGCTAGATTACCATAGTTAATGAGCCTAACTTGTTAAACGAGCTCGGCCTTGTTTCGGGCTCGTTTTAGAGCTCATTTTTGGGCCCATTTTAAGGCTCATTTTGCAGGCTCATTAAGCGACCTTGAAAACTTATTTGAATAAATATTCAACAAACCTAGCAATGAAAATAATATAAACTCAACACATCATTAAACATCCTAAATTACTACATTAAACTTTCATAAATAAAAAATAAAATCACCTTAAACGAGCCGAGCTCGAGCCCTTTAACGAACATGTTCATGAGCTCACGAGGTGAATATCCTTGAGCTCGAGCTCGGCTCGATTGAGCTCAAAATCGAGCTCGAGTCGATAAGATAAACAAACATACTCAAACAAACTTTTTATTGAATTGAGCTCCAAATAGCTCACGTTTGATCTATAATTTTATAACCTACACCTCTGAATTATTATTAAATTCATTTCTCTCTCAATTAAATTCATTATTATTCCTATTACTAAATATATACCTAACGTGCTCTAAAATGTTGTAAATAATATGTTAAAATTCTTTAAACAGTGCCTCTTTTGTAACTGGTCCGGTCCAGTATTTGGTTCGGGTCGACCGGGAAATCGTGGCGTATTCCCCACGTCAAATTTCTCGGGGGTTCGCGACACTGTGCCAGCTCGAGGACGAACTCAGGTCCCGTCCGCTTGGGTTCTGGTTGATGATGGCGTCTAGGGTTTTGTCAGGGGTTGCTCGACGCACCGCCGCGCGCCGGCTGATTCCGCCCTCCTCCAGGCCGGAGGCGATCGGAAACCGCTCCGTTGGTTTGCCTTCTGCAAAGGCATCGGCTCTGGGATCATTGGCGAATTCATCGTTCAAGGCGAGTTTCTGTTTGTTTTCTACTAAGGCCTTATTCATCGTACTTGATCTCGGCAAGTCTTATTTTTCTCCGTGTGCGTTATTTATTTTGAATTGAGATTCCGGGGCTTCATCGATGGATGGGTTCGACTTGGTCTCATTCTCTCTCAGTGGCTCCTCTTTCCTGACGTCTCCTTTTACGAGTAAATTTGGTTGCCCTTTGGTATGCAGCCTCCTATCTATTAAACCAATACGATGTCAGTTGTTTCTTACGGAACCGTTTCGTTTGGAATGATTATTTGGAGAATAAATCATTCCTTTCCCGAAGTTTTTGTCATGTTTTTTTTATCATGTAAGTCTGGTCATCTTACTTTGAGAGTGTTCCGACTTACCCGTTGTCATTGCTTTGTGAAATATCAATGAGAATTTGGATTCCTGCTGATGCATGATCAAATTTCTGTTGAAATTTGAAGATACTGGCTTTTTGTCTTACTATAAAGACTGAATCACACAATGAATTTGGCATTACAGAAGCTAAATATGCTATCTAATTTCATGTGTTAATGTATGATCCATTAGTTAGTTTTGTTGGAGGTACTTACGTTGACTTTTTTTTTTCTGCTTCTATCTCAGTAAGACTATAAGAGCATGGCTTAAAAAGCTCATGTATAACACATATTCTTCATGCGCGGATACAGGTGGTCAATACGTAAACATTAGAAAATTATTTATATTGATGACTAAAGGTTTTGTCACTGTCAAAACAAGTGTTAAGTTAATATTTACGAATTACAACCTACTAAATAGGTTAACTTGGTGATTTAAATTAATATGATTTTTGAGGTTTAGATGAATGAAATGAGGTCTTTTAATATGCTTTTTGAAACAATGGGTGAGAGAAAGCTAAAACTCTCTTTTTTATCAACTAATCATTCAATAGAAGCTTTGAAAGAGCCATTTGAAGATTGGGACTTAGGAACCAGTTCACATAGTCAATAAACTAATTTACTCTGATGAGCATGTTTTTGACTATGATATAACTTGTATGCAATCTATCCAATCAATACTGACCATGGCTGCAATTGAATCATGAAAAATTGGAAAGGTTGTGGACATGTTGTCAGTTCATTGATTTAAAAAATTTATGTTAACTTAGTTTCTCTTTGTAGTTCCTTGACAATGATGCACCTCAAGTCTGTGACTGTTTTGATAATTTCTTAATGACAATGCTTGCTTGATGGCATATACAGAAAGTTTTTTCACCTAAACCATCATGCATTTTCTGCTCCCAGTGCAATGTATTCAACTATTGAAGTCACAGTAAAATATTGGATTGAGGCACTTAATTAATTATACAGTTTTTTCCCCTCATTTTGCAGGATATCCTAAATGGCGAAGGTTAGCTAATTTTGAAGGCTTTTATGTTCCGTTTTCAATCATAAATCTTGTCCTCAAGTAATGAAAAGTTATCAGCATGTCATTTCCCGTATATTTTCCCTCACCTTTGCTATTTTTCCTTTTCATTCAATAATGTGCATGTAAACATAACCATCCTTCTACAATCATTGCATGATTTTTAGTCATTTTCTTATAATTTGTATAACATATAATGCAAATGCAAGGTATGTTACTCCAAATGTTCACAAGTATTTAACATAGGTATGGAATTAGGTGCCTAACTCCGCATTTTCTGAAAAGGAAATTATTAAGCATAGTCAATAGGGGTTTGATGGCGGGTTAATTGAAGAGGCCTAGCAATGCAAAATAAAAACAAGATATGCGCATGTAAAAATCCTTTTCTCTTTTGAACTGCTTATGCTTATTGTAAGAAATACATTATCGTAATTATTGCCATTCCACTGGAGACTACTTGTATCTTTGTTCTTGTCTGTATTCCTCTAGAAGTCACAATAATGCATAGTGTGTTGGTGAACGTGTAATGCAATTTTATCATGCTCTGGCATATAAATTAATCTGATCTTGGAGACGGTCCCTTTTTCTTATCTTCTCGATAATTATGCTTAGTCACTAAATAACTTGCTAATCAACAGTCTGTCATAAGAGAGTACCTCAAAAATTACTTTTTCTATTTTTGTTCAACACTCCTGTCACAAATAATATAATGAATTTGTTTTAAAGATGGACATGTGACAACCAAGATATTGAATTTGTCTTATATTCACACTGAAGTGGACACTTTATATGTTGCGGTGTATACCAAATGAAACTTCTACTGCTGCCTTGTTGAAAATAGTCTAAGTCTTATCAATTTCATTAGTTTCGTTTTATTTTTTGGCATATAGCTTTGATTAAAAGTGTCTTCCCTCATCTGGATATTTTCCTCTTAATACCTTTGGTCAATTAATCCCTATTTATTAGCCTTCAAATGAACTTCATAAATGTGCCAACAACGTATTCATTTTATCCCTCTCTTATAATTATGATATTTTGTAGAAGGGCACAAAAGGAGATTATACTTCAAAACCTTTGGCCATATAATCTCCATCTGCTAATCCTCAAACGCTGACATGGCATATTCATCATAATCAAGTTCCAAGAATGCAATGTGACACAATGAATTGTCTTAATGTACTTCTGATATTTTTCCTCTTTTTGATAAATATATACCATATGTTTAATTTGTAAGAATTAATCATGATGTAAAACATTAGTTTAGTTTAGATCCTTCCCTAGCAACTTAAGCATTTGGTTCGAGTCAAGCTAGCGTTAGTACACTTTTACTCCAAAAATTAGTTAAGTCTGGATCATTGATTAGTACTCAAAAGACCCTTGTACTTGAAATCTTGACTTTGTTAATTTCAGGCCTTTTCTGCATATGTTTTGGGATTTAACTATAGAAAATTTACCCTGTAATTAAGCATAGATTAGATTATGAGTTAAGAACATCCTTTGCGCCGTGTCAATCATTTATCTTTATGATTCAAATTCTTTCATTCTAGTTTATCATCTAAATGCACATTTTTCTTTCATCAGGGTTTTCTTAAAGTATTTAAAACTAGCATTCATCCTTGTACCTGGATTTATGTTGTCAGGAATCCTACTATTAATGACATAATGAGTGGTCTTCAGAAGTTTATTTACTTGCTAAACCGTTATTTTCAACTTGGCTAGTTTTCAGTTGGTTTGACTTGCAAAGAGTTTCTCTTTATATGGTGAAATACTATTATATGCCAGGGCTTCCTTCCCTTCTGTGCTCCTTTCCTCCCTCTTTTATTTAACTTGTATATTTGTTCTCAAGGGTTTGAGAGTAGATTGCGAGTTAACACAAGTTTTCCACATGACTTACAGAAAAAATTGCCAAATTCTCCAGATGGCAATTGGTCAACAGAAACCCTGCAGGTCAACCTAATATTTACAAAAGAAAACCTGGCATTTTTCCATGTTTAGCAAGAACTTGTGCATCAAATTATTCCACATCGGAACAAAAGAGAAGTGAGGTTTGAATTGAAGTTGCACTATTGATTTTTCAATTGTCATGTTAATTTTACTTCCATGCTTTGATTCTATGCTATTGTACTTAGTTTCTGTTCTGAGTTGCCACTTGAGAAGGTTAGTCTCATTGATATGATTTAGAAAAGAAGGATTTGCATATGATTATATTGGCTTGAAAAATATTTATGATAATCCTATAAACTTTTCATGTTGTTTTATAAAGAAATATCTAACAATTATATTGATGTAATAAAGGGCATGATCTAGTCATCAGTAATAGGGCTATTGGGAATGTGATAAATTAATTTTCTCATTGCTGTAAGCTAAGCTCTATGGTTACATTTTTTCTTTATGTTAGTACTAGATGAATTCACTAATTGTATTCAACATAAATCTCTAGTGTACAGTTAGCTTTAAGTTTCTAAATTTGATATGTTTGTACTAGATGAATTCCTAATCATATTCAAGTTAAATCTCTTTACTGTATGTTATTCACAAAATAAAATAGTATTTATTGACAAGTGGAGATAGACTACTGGAAGCTTGAATTATGGAGAAAAAAAATTAGAAACTACGAATTTCAAGTTCAGTAGAACCAAAACTAAATGTATTGATCATAGTTTACATAATAAGAAAAGAAGTGAGGTAATAGTCAAGATGAATGGGCATGCCATTGCTGAAAGAGCTTTAGATATCTTCTATTGGATGCATTATTCAATGACAAAGAGATATTGATGAAAATACATTACTAGGATAAGTAATGGTAGTTGAAAATGGATTGACGCTTTTGGAATTTGTGATTGTAGGTGAAAATGGAAATTTTTATAAAACTCTTGTACAATCCACCTTACTATATGTATTAGAGTATTGGGTAGCTAGGAAATAATATATAAAAAATTAATGAAGGAAGATGAGAATACTGAGATTGATGTGTGGGAAGACTAAAAAGGATAAAATAAAAAAAGATAATACATGTTTCACGAGTGATTCACTGAGTGCCATCCTTGTTCATATGGATTGGTTAAATTCTCAACATTTTACTAGATAACTTAACTCAAAATTTTATTAAATAGCTTAACTGAAAATTTTATCTTATCTTCTGAAGTCTTATCATAGTACTTATTAACATAAGCCAACTCACTTGGTTTTTTATGGTTAGCTCATTATTAATTGGTCGTAAAGATCCTTATAATAGCTAGCTATCAAAACTTATCAAAGAATATAGATACTGTTGAAGTATACTCTTTGGTGCTTTCTTCTCACTCTTCATGAACTTCAACAGTTGGATATAGCAACTGATCTATTAGATTTAGGCAGCTAGGATGGTTAAACCATGTCTTCTTTTTGCTGACAGATCAATCTTATTAAGTGACTAGTCGTTTTGTGGCTCTAACTGTAACAATTTGTCAGAGTATATATTTCATGGCCAACGAATCACTATGTGGAGAAATCATGGAATAAGATAGTGGATTCTCAGTGTGGCATAGTTATCTCATAACTGTCTGAGTGCTGAAATGATAATACAGATAAGCCTAACAAGGTTAACCTATGATTTATTGGTTATTCTACTTTCAAAATTGATCATAATGTTGTATAAGAACTATGTGTCAATTATAGTTTATAAGAGCTGATTCATACAAATTTCTCAGGAGAGCAGAAAAGATATATCAACAATTGAAGATCCCTTTGATGCACCTACATACAACATTCCAGAAAAGCCAGTGACATTTACTGAGGGTGCCTCATATAGTCTTGTAATACTTGCAGGATTGGGTGTTGCAGGCGTGGCTGCTTATGCTGTTTTTAAAGAGTTAATTTTTGAGCCTAAAGAGTAAGATTTACATCATTTTTTATACTCTGATATCATAGTTTAGTTTCAAAGATTAACACTAACAACATATAGTTTTCAACTATATGATATGTTTTGACTCAACTTATCCTGCATGAAGAATGAAGTAAGAAGTATTCAACTTGTCTTGTCATGTGATGAATAAAAAATAATTACATTTTCTGTTAATTATGCAACCATTCTTTTATGGTTATTTTCCAAACTGTCAGATGAATAAAAAATAATTATATATGTTAATCATGCAACCATTCATTCGTGATTCTTTTGCAAAGTGGAATAGTTTCAGCTTTTGCAGCTGCTTACAGATTGACTGCAATTGTTGGAACTATAAACTTGGTACTCAACTTTTCAATGCATGTGGTTGGATGTGTATTTTCCGATTTATCTGAACCAACACTAATTGTCTGACACTGTTTTTTGACTTAAGCATGCAAGTCAAGAGACAAAACACTTGATTGGCTACTATCCAATTGTTTTCTTTGATGGAGGGAAAGGGTGAAAAAAATTATTCATCAAAGATATATATATAGAAAGATTTTTTTAATATTTTTTCAAGCTTGGACTTTAGCTCTATTTCATGTGAAAGTGATTTTTTGTCCAAATTGGATGAAAGCAATATAGAGAACAACTGAAAAAGATTGCTTCAGTGGTTTCCTTCCCTCTAACTTTTCCATCAAAGGAAACAAAAAAAAATACAGCTGCTAAAATCTTCTTATCCTCTTTGTTTTTCTTCCTGGTTTCTTTCCCTTGTAGGAAACACATCTACATGTCACAAATAGATCTGAGCATGGATCGGTAGGGTTATGGGACTGAAATTTAGATCTTGGCTGAGATTGAAAGTGGAAAGCTGAAATCAGTCCAACTCTTGCCGGCAAATGATCACGGAGAAATATTCTATTTTGATTTTTGAATGTGTTCCATTAATATAGTTGCATGATTGAATCACTATATAGATAAAAGCATTTCTCATGCATTTGTTTTAATCTTTGTTGTAGGTACAAAATTTTTGGAAAGGCACTTGAAAGGGTACAGAATGATAGTCGGGTATGTTCCAGTGGCCTAATTGAGTACTTTTCTTAAATGGCTGAATCAATGCCCCTACTCGCTCATTTGGGAGTTGTTTCATATTATTTACCCATGCTATCTTACCATATTTGGCAGGTTACTGTTAGAATAGGCCACCCTGTTACTGGATATGGCCAAGAAAGCAGAAACCGTGCTGCTCGTCAACGCATTCCCAATAAAGTTTGGACTGATGAAGCTGGCATTGAGCATGTCGAGGTTATTATCTCCCAATCTTATCAAAATATCTCATTTAGCATTTGATTGTCTAGGTTCTTGCCTTAGGAAGCCACAGGTAATTTATGTCTTTGATTTGACTATCTGAGATAAATACACACACACACATACATAATGGAAGCTTGCATTTTCTATATTTGCTCAGTGTCCATGTGCAATGTAACTTGTCAACAGTATAAATTTTCAAGAACTAATATTGGTAACACAAAATAATCCAACTACATCAAAATGAGGTCATTAGCTTAAACTGTCAAACCCAATGATCATCCTATATGTTATTTGTTTCTAGCATAACTGAAAGAAACGAGGGCATCATAATATCCTGCTGTGGACATTTTTTTTTCCAGAATTGATCCACTGCCTGCCTTAGAAAAAATTGAATATTTCTCAATGAGTTGCTTAACTTTAATCATAAGACATTTGCTTGATAGCTTAGTTGTGCTTATATGTCATTTAACTTATACGGTGGCACAATTGAAAGAAAGAGGACAAAATATTCATATGCGAACTAGTATAAATTTATCCAAATTTCTTGCATTTTTTTTCTTGAAAAAGAAATCTGAATTTGCTGGGCAGAGCAGATTAGCTCCATACTGGAACATTGAAGTACACACTAACCTTTCTCCGTAGAATTCTTACTTTACTTGACATGACCATTATTTTCTAAAGATGCATTCCGTAATGAACAATTTGATTGGCATCTTGTATTCATGCAGGTAAACTTCCATATTCGCGGACCTAATGGATTTGGAAAGGTGTATGCAGAAATGTTCAAAAACCAAGCCGATAAGGAGTGGATTTTCACATACTTGATTGTCGAGATTAAGTCTCCATCGCCTGCACAGTTAATGCTAGAGTCGTATGTTCCTGCATAATGGACGCCTGGGATGCTTTTCAATATCTCCAGATTTTAACTGTCTGAACCGTCACTCCAGAGCCAGGATACTGCTCATGCTTTGTTCGGTTTGTTCCAACTTTCGACATGGCTGAATACACAGTGGATCATTTTTGACGAATTTACTCCTTGTATTGATTTTGATGGTGAAGCTAAGAATGGATGGAGCCGGAGATTTTACCGATATTTTTTGATAATGAATCTTATTCTTTGCTTTTGGTGCCTGTACCTACTGATGGATATTTTATCTCTGCCTGGCCACTATACTATGAGTGGCTGCTTCCAATAAACAAACTTTGTCGATCTGAACTATTGCCATTGTCAATTTGTATGCTCCTCCAATCTGTTCTTGCTTTGCAATGATGCTTCTCAAAGTGCAGTCAATTTGAGGTCACAACTTTCATGGTATGCACATTTCATTTTGAAATTGTTTCTTTTAGTTCCATAGGTATTAAATTGTTCATATTGAAATGGATGTGAGTTGATAATGTTTTAGTTGTTGATCTTTGGATATTTACATTATCCCTTTTTGATACATAACGTTCACACTTCGATGACTGAAGTTTGTGCTGTAATATTATTGTTAGTTTAGACATTGAGCGATCGTGGGAGTACAATGAGTGGAAGTTCTAGGGTTCAGGAATTGCAAAGGCTTGAGGTTTCCCCCTTGGACTTTGCGGGTGGTTGAAATTGGGCTAGGTTGAGCCTTCCATAGCTCATCTATACTGAGTCGAGTAGGGCTCGGCTCGAGCCCTAAGCGGGTGCTGGTCGCAATGCTTGAGCTTGACTTAACACATTCTTTACTCAGTTTGGTCAAAAGTTTCCTTATGGACCTTTCGAAAGGAGCAAAAGATTATATTTTGCCCTTGAAATGGTTAGTTAGAAAACTTTAATCCTGAAAAGTACTATGGTCCTTTTGCTTTCAAATTCTATATGTACCTATAAATATTCCTTAAAGTTTCTTATTCAAGTACAATAGATATTGAAATTTCCTGTATTGGCATGGGTAATTTCCTAGCAAACAAGGGTTGCTCAGTTAAGCTTGTCCCAACTTGAGGACAAGTTAAGCATGACCTACACCCATGAAATTGTTTGATGCACAAGTTGAATTGACTTATATTTGATATTCTTAAATAGTCAAAAACATTGTAGTTGACATTTTTTGTATTATTATCATTTTGAAAATTTTCAAGTCAAACATCAACTTTTACTCTCTCTTTCTTTTTTTTCTTGACTTGCAGATTCTTCTGGTTGTATAAAGAATTGGCAAAACGGTATAAGGAACAAATGGAGGGAAAAAGAAAAAGGTTGAAAGAGAGACATCCAAAGAGGTTGTTCTTTCTTCCCCACCTTATCTTGGTTCTTTTTTTTTATTCTCGATTAAAGATAAAAAGATAATTCTTATTTTTAAAATCATCAAATTAAATATTTTTTATTTTAAAAATGAAATAGGAAGAATTATGTATTTCAGACAATATTTTAATTATTTATTTCTTAATTTAAAGTAAAAAAATTATAGAATTAAATAAATAGGAATATAATTCAAGGTAGTAGTTTGAAATTATGTCATAGTCATATTAATTATGTGAGAAATACAACCATAATTTGTGATACAATATTAAAACTAATTTAATTTGTGTGATATTATTCTTAATTTTTGATATTTTAGAGGGAAAAAATTATGTTGTGGTTTGAAATAGAGGTGCAAATGAATCTAATAGAACCGAATAAAAATATTGATATTTGATTTTGAGTTTAAAAAAATATATGATATTTCAAATTTCAAAATATAAATAATTTTAATTTGAGCTCTATCGGTTATAAAAATTAAACTTGAGTTCGATTAGAATTGTTGTAACCAAGCATATTCAAAAATGGCTTAAATTTAAATTTGTTTCAAATTATTTAAATCTCAATTTAAATATATTTAAGTTAAAATTATATAAAAATAATTTAAATTTAATTTAAATTCGGCTCATGAGTAGTTCGTGAATAATTGAACAAAGTATTATGGGTTTGAATTTAATTTGAAAAAAATATGGAACATGTTTAAGTTTTAAGTTTATTCGAATTTGATAATTTTGAATAGGATTTTAATATTTTTTTTTAGCCGGTTTGAAAAGTCTGTCAATCGGTTCGATTGGTCTCC
>JBBPFQ010000126.1:3637816-3650222 GCA_037974815.1 Kaempferia elegans | reverse complement strand
TTGATATTTGATTTTGAGTTTAAAAAAATATATATGATATTTGAAGTTTTAAAATATAAATAATTTTAATTTGAGCTCTATCGGTTATAAAATTAAAACTACAGTTGGATTAGAATTGTTGTAACCAAGCATATTCAAAAATGGCTTAAATTTAAATTTGTTTCAAATTATTTTAATTTTAATTTAAATATATTTAAGTTAAAATTGTATAGAAATAATTAGAATTTAATTTAAATTCGGCTCCTGAGTAGTTCGTGAATAATTGAACAAAGTATTTTGGGTTTGAATTTAGTTTGTAAATATTATGGAACATGTTTAAGTTTTAAGTTTATTCGAATTTGATAATTTTGAATAAGATTTTAATATATTTTTTAGACGGTTTGAAAAGTCCGTAAATCGGTTCGATTGGTCTCCCTCCAAGTTCGAAGGCAAAGTTATAATAATTAATAAAGTAGTGGTTTTTGAATTTTTGTTTAAATGAAAAGCCTTTTTTTTCCTTTCATTTGTTCTAATTTTCGCCCTTTATTCTTGTTCGGCCGGTCGTCAAATCCCGAGATTGCCCTCGGATCTCCGATTGCCGGTCAGGAGATTAAGTCCCAATTCTCACCCCAAAAATCCACCAATCATCCATTTTTATTCCGATTCTTCAATAATTATTCCCGGATAATCGCTATTCGAGCAGATCAATCCTTCTGGTACTGCAGCGCAGGCAGCGGATCAAGCATGGCTTCTGGTAGCAGCAGCAGAGGAGGCGGCGGCGGAGGATGGCATCGCCACCATCAGCAACAGCAGCAGCAGCAGAGGAATAGCAGTGCTAATGCGGTGTCTCAATCGTCAGAGAGGGACCGCGGTGGCGGAGAAGGAAGTAGCCGCCATGGCGGAGAAGGAAGTAGCCGCCAATCGGGGATGAACAAGGCGATCGCTCAGTATACGGAGGATGCACGTCTCCACGCCGTGTTCGAGAGGTCCGGCGAGTCGGGCCGGTCGTTTGACTACTCGCAGTCCGTCCTACGCTCGGCGCCATCGAGCTCCGTCCTGGAGCAGCAGATCACCGGCTACCTGTCCAAGATCCAACGCGGCGGCCACATCCAGCCCTTCGGCTGTACCATAGCCGTCGAGGAGCCGTCGTTCCGCATCATCGCCTACAGCGAGAACACGCTCGACCTGCTCGACCTGTCGCCCCAGTCGGTCCCCTCCCTCGGCGCCCCTCATCCACCCGCTCTCGATCTCGGCGCCGACGTCCGCTCCCTCTTCACCCCCTCCGCCGCGGCCTTCCTCGAGCGCGCCGCTGCCGCCCGTGAGATCGCCCTTCTCAACCCCCTCTGGATCCACTCTCGCACCTCCCGCAAACCCTTCTACGCCATCCTCCACCGCATCGACGTCGGCATCGTGTTGGACCTCGAGCCTGCCCGCTCCGAGGACCCTGCCCTCTCCATCGCCGGAGCCGTTCAGTCCCAGAAACTTGCCGTCCGAGCCATCTCCCGCCTCCAGGCTCTCCCCGGCGGCGACGTCCTCCTCCTCTGCGACACCGTCGTCGAGCACGTCCGCGAACTCACCGGCTTTGACCGCGTCATGGTGTACAAATTCCATGAAGACGAGCACGGCGAGGTGGTGGCCGAGTCCAAGCGCGATGATCTCGAGCCCTATATGGGCCTCCACTATCCGTCCACCGACATCCCACAGGCGTCCCGCTTCCTCTTCAAGCAGAACCGAGTGCGCATGATCGCCGACTGCAACGCCACGCCCGTCCGCGTTATCCAGGACGAGCGCCTGGTCCAGCCACTCTGCCTTGTCGGCTCTACTCTCCGTGCTCCACATGATTGCCATGCCCAGTACATGTCCAACATGGGTTCCATAGCCTCCCTTGCCATGGCTGTCATCATCAACAGCGGCGATGAGGATGGAGGCAGATCCTCCTCCTCCTCCTCCCGGGCTGGCTCTATGAAGCTCTGGGGCCTTGTCGTTTGCCACCACACTTCCCCTCGTTGCATTCCCTTTCCCCTTCGCTACGCCTGCGAGTTCCTCATGCAGGCCTTTGGTCTTCAGCTCAATATGGAACTCCAGTTGGCTGCTCAGCTTTCGGAGAAGCATATCCTCCGCACGCAGACTCTCCTCTGTGACATGCTGCTCCGCGACTCCCCTTCCGGTATTATCACTCAGAGCCCCAGCATTATGGACCTTGTCAAGTGTGACGGGGCTGCCCTATTCTACCATGGAAAGTACTGGCCACTCGGTGTTACACCTACTGAAGCACAGATTAAGGACATAGTCGAATGGCTGTCTACTTGCCATGGGGGTTCAACTGGCCTGAGCACTGATAGCCTTGCTGATGCTGGATACCCTGGAGCAGCAGCGCTTGGTGATGCAGTCTGTGGCATGGCTGTAGCATTCATCACAAGAAAAGATTTTTTGTTCTGGTTCAGGTCTCATACAGCTAAGGAAATCAAATGGGGCGGGGCTAAGCATCATCCAGAGGACAAGGACGATGGGCAACGGATGCACCCACGTACATCCTTCAAGGCCTTCTTGGAGGTAGTCAAAAGCAAGAGCTTGCCTTGGGAAAATGCTGAGATGGATGCCATCCACTCACTGCAGCT
Organism: Kaempferia elegans; assembly: GCA_037974815.1. Lineage (NCBI taxonomy): Eukaryota > Viridiplantae > Streptophyta > Magnoliopsida > Zingiberales > Zingiberaceae > Kaempferia > Kaempferia elegans. Next base: position 3,647,625 of record JBBPFQ010000126.1, on the reverse strand, counting down.
TATATTGCGTGATAGTTTTAGGGATGTTGATGGGACGAGCAACTCGAAGGGCATTGTCGATGGCCAATTTGGTGATTTGGAAATGCATGGGGTAGATGAACTTAGCTCAGTTGCAAGGGAGATGGTTAGGTTGATAGAGACAGCAACTGCACCTATCTTTGCTGTTGACTCAGATGGGTGTATAAATGGGTGGAATGCTAAGATTGCTGAGTTGACAGGACTACCAGTTGAGGAGGCCATGGGTAAATCGCTAGTTCAAGACCTTGTCTTTGAGGAGTCAGCATATGTTGTTGACAAGCTTGTCTATCGAGCCCTGAGAGGTACTTCATCCATTTTGCTTTTCACAAAGCAGTTATGTAATATCATTTGAAATTGCTTACAGTTGAGAACTTGAATCTGCTGCTGTGACAATTTTCTTTATTGGTTAGTTCCATATTAAATGGCAGTTATGCTGGGTACTGCTTAAGCTGTTTGACGCTAGGCTCGCATATAGCATCGTCATCAAAATAGTGTTGAAGATGGATGAATAATATGTGATGGTGTTGTTGTTAGATTTTTATATCATTCACCAACCTCAGATTCCTGCAGGTGAAGAAGATAAAGATGTGGAGATAAAGTTGAAGACATTTGGCTCACAACAACCAAAAGATGCTGTTTTTGTGATCGTTAATGCATGTTCTAGCAGGGACTTCACAGATAATATTGTGGGTGTCTGCTTTGTTGGTCAGGATGTTACTACACAGAAGGTCGTCATGGACAAATTCATTAACATCCAAGGAGATTATAAAGCTATTGTGCATAATCCTCATGCCTTGATTCCTCCCATTTTTGCTTCCGACGAAAACACATGTTGCTCAGAGTGGAATATTGCAATGGAAAAGCTTACTGGTTGGTCAAGAGGGGAAATAGTTGGAAAACTTCTAGTTGGAGAGGTTTTTGGCAGTTGTTGTCGTCTAAAGGGACCGGATGCTATGACTAAGTTTATGGTTCTACTTCATAATGCTATTGAGGGGAAGGAAGCAGAGAAGTATCCATTTGCTTTCTTTGACAAGAATGGAAAGTTTGTACAAACTTTGTTGACAGCGAATACAAGAAGTAATGTGGAGGGTCAGGTGACTGGAGCCTTTTGTTTCTTGCAGACAGCTAGTCCTGAATTGCAACAAGCAATTGAGATCCAGAGGCAGCAGGAAAAGAAATGCTTTGCTAGGATGAAAGAGTTGGCTTACATTTGCCAAGAGATAAAAAATCCACTGAGTGGTATTCAGTTCACAAACTCACTATTGGAGAAGACAAACTTGGATGATGATCAAAGGCAGTTTCTTGAAACAAGCGCTTCTTGTGAGAGGCAGATGATGAAAGTTATAATGGATGGGAATTTACAAAGTATCGAGGACGGGTAATTTTTCTTGCTTTCTATGTTTTTGTTTGATAAAGTAGTTTTTCACTTAGATAGTTCATATCCCTTTGAATATTTTACTGGCACTGGAAATTATTATCAAATATGAACTTGAAGGAATGGATTGGGGTGGTTTTGCAGGATTTTTTTTAGTTTAAGTTTGATACTAAGAATAGTCAACTCAATGATGTGCCATGTTATATTTGAGATATCTTTTGAAATTTTTTTTTCAATTTTCTAACAAAGACACTTTTTTTTGCATTCTTTATCCTCGTGAAAGTTGTTAATGAGAATACTAACATAGAGATAAGACTTTTTGTCTGAGTGTCAATTTTAGCGTTGATAGAAATTTGCATAACTTTCACAACGTTAAAGATGAGGATACTAATAATTATAAAAGTGAATTATTAATAGTGTTGGAAAACAAGGTTCAAAATCTCAAGTCATGCCGAAGTTTTAGTTATTGATCAAAACGATACTATTTTGGTATCATGCTGATGTTTTGATGAATGATGTCGTTAATGGATTGGAGTTGGAAGGAGACAGTGTCTATGCCAAACATGGTTTTAAATCTTGTACCATACGCGAAATGGTCGAAATATATCATTATGCTAAATTATCGAAACTCGACACCAGTTAGCACATACAATGTCTCCTTCCTATGTTTCATCTCCTTCAACCTTCAATCTTTCACCAACACCATGCATTGGAGCGTCGGCGCAATACTGGAGTTGTATCTTACCAATCAAAGACCGAAACTCCGACACAACTTGAAATTTTGAACCTTGATGTTGAGTGGTATCTAGTTTTAGTGATTTATTGGAACGATATGTTTCACCTGGTTCGCTCGGTATGATACGAGATTTCAAACCATGGTGGAAAGGAATTACCACTCCAGATTCTAATGACCAGAATCATTTTTCCACATCTTTTAAATCCAAATTCAGTTACGTACCTATGTTTTTTTGTTGCCCAAAATTATGGTAACAGAACACATGAATGGAGTTAATCATTTCCTGTTCTTCTATATAAAGTAACCTAAAAAATTAATGTAACTGTGAGTCTAACTTAAGCCATAAGCATTGAACAAACAAAAGACACATGATGTGCAGATGACTTTTAACTCTAAGACAATCAAAATTAGTATAAAATTTCTAGGAAATTCCCAGAAGAAAATGCTAGAGAGCATGGCCCGATCTCATTTAAGAGATGTCTTTTATTATACTGGGCATCTCATGATCATAAGTTGACCTGGCTTTTGGAAGTTAGGAGAAACACTGCAGGTTAATCAATTTTATGTAGTTCTAGTCTTGATAATCATGTTCTAAGGAAACCTTACTGTGTCAAAACGATGGCAAAAAACCAATCCTACTGGATATGTACAATACCAAGCAACTTCAAAGTTTTTATTTTGTACTGGAATGATTCAGTGTTGATGAAGGCTACATGTAACATTGTGGCGTATTTAGATTTGTGTCTTTTGGAAACGAGGATCCCCCAGCCATCAAGGCAAAACATGTTTTTGTTATATAAGAATATTAGTAACTTTATGTACCGGTGCAACTGTAAGAAATATTATGTATTCTGTTTTCAATGTTGTAACTCGTGAAATACCTTATGAAACTTGCCAAATTATATGGTTGTAGAATGTAGACTATATTTATTGGTTATTAACCATAATCTTTCTGTATATCTGATTGTGCTAATTCTCTTTGACTTTTTTTTTAAAAATATTTCTGTCTCTTCTATATGAAAATCATTTTATTGAAACTTCACTTTTGCTATATATTTTCCATGATGAACTACCATTCAAATTCTATTTGTTTCCTGGACCAATGTTAATCGATGTTTTCATCTGATACCAGATCCTTAATACTTGACAAAACTGAATTCGGACTTGGATGCATTGTTAATGCCGTTGTTAGTCAAGTTATGATTTTATTGAGAGAGAAAGGTTTACAGCTGATTCGGGATGTTCCTGAGGAAATAAAAGTGATGCTCGCTTATGGTGATCAATTCAGGATTCAGCAAGTGTTGGCAGATTTTTTGCTTAACATGATCCGTTACGCACCATCTCCAGAAGGTTGGGTAGAAATGCAGGTTAGGCCAACTCTCAAACAGAGTCCAGATGGAATAGAAATGGTTCTTCTACATTTCAGGTGTGCTTTCATTTTGTTTAAATTTTTACCAACTAGAAGATAGTGTTAAATGTGCATGGTTATTTTCCTTTTTAAGTGCAACTGTTGCCATTAATTTCTACTATTGAATTCTGATGTGCTTTGTGTGGGCTCCAGCACTTCCATTTACATTCCTTGTAAATTTGCTTGTTTAAGCATGCATGGTATATGTTACCACTTGAGAATAAAAATCATTCTCTCTATATCTCTTTTTTTTTTTTTTGGGACAACTATTAATGTCTACCTGACATTTACGATGTATCTGTTTGGAACTGAGTAATATGTATGTAGCATAAGTGTTTGTTTATTTTTTAGGTTGGTAAACAAGCTTGGACAATTTTTCAGTTTTCTCAGTAGATGTAAGACATTAGAAATTCTCTATAATGAGAAGTGAAGATAAAAGACAGGAGACTATAGAGGATAATATTATAGCGATAAGCGAGAACTAGAGGCCCCCTCAGTCACCTGGAAGCAAGGGGAAGGCAAAAGAATACAATAAAACGATTTAAATTGGTCATCAAGTTGATTTGTAGTGGATGGAGGATTTATAAAGCAGCCTTTTTTTCCTCATTTACTAGTGGATTGTTTTGAGCATTTCCCCTTTCAATTCCATGAACAACCAGAATACTTGCTGATTTCGTGGTAGGTTCAATGTCAAGTGAACTGGTTTGAAAACTCTCTAAATCCATCTGTGAATTGCACTGATTAATAAGCATGGATTTATTTTTTCTTTCTTGATTGCAACTTCTTTATAACAAAATTAGAAATTCTAAAAATATACGTTGCATATTTGCATGAATATGATTGTTGACATTCATTTCATTTGTTGCAAGTCAGTAGCTTTTGTAAAAAATTTATCATCATCAAATGCTTCTAATCACTACTAACTCTGTATGGTTGTGTGTTTCTGATCCTGATTTCAATTATCAGTAATTTTAGTGTGTGCTTATCGTTGTGATGAAGCATGTCTCTGAACAAGTTAGTTTTATAAATTCTAGTTTATGAATCAGGTTCGGTATGCTTTTTTTTCTTCTTCATATTATGGTAAAACAAACTTATCACGGGATTCATTTTGTTCATTTTTTGTTTCTTACCTGGATCATTATGACGATGCATGTCTCTGAACATGTTAGTCGGATAAATTTTAGTTTATGAATCAAGTCTCCAAGGCTTTTCCCGTTATTTTCATTATACTTATCACACAATTCATTTGTTGAGTTCTTGTTGCCTACCTGGACCTTTTCTTCTGTTATAGTCATATTTGTTTCAGACCAATATGATCCCCAGTTAGCCCCTCTACTTCATCTTGTATGCTGTAATTTGGCTTTCCTTAAGTTACTAAAATTTCATATTGAACTATAGTTGTAGGCTTTCAGCAAATTAACAACCAGGTTGTTTATTGTCAAATTTTGATCAAGTTATTTTAAGAGTAGATTAATTTTAATTCCTACCATGTTCATCGTCAAATTGTGTTCTTTTTGTTTCTTCTTTTTTCAGAATAATTTGTCCTGGAGACGGCCTTCCTTCAGAATTGGTCCAGGACATGTTTCACAACTCTTGGTGGGTGACCGAAGAAGGCCTTGGACTCAGCTTATGCCGAAAAATACTGAAACTGATGAACGGTGAAGTCCAATACGTAAGGGAGTCTGAGAGGTGTTGCTGCCTCATTGCCATCGAACTACCCACTAGATCCTGAGTAAGCACGCGAAGCTAATCGAGATAATCTCTGATTGCTTACTCTCCACCGTCGTCTTCATCACAACGAAGGACTTTTCGAGATCACAATGAAGGATGACTCGGAAACGAATGGTGCTTGTAAACTGTATCAGATCGAGCCGTTGATTGTGCGGTCTATAATGTTGTGTTTTATTTTCCTAATGATGTATGAGTTTTATTTTAGTGTTTACTTGAGGTAATAGGTAGAGGAAGGAGGGGGCTGTGGTTATGTATTTGCCATAATCAAATCGCGAAAGGATGTGTCAAGCAAATTCAGAATTAGCAAATTATGCTTGTAATACTCTCCGAAATATACGAGAGAATTGTCTTTAGTAATCATGTAGGTGTGATTCCGATTGGGTTGACGTCGAACACAGCTTCTATGGATCGAGAGATCGATGATCTCAGGTTTTCAACCCCGAATCTGTTGGTGAGGAAGGAGTTCTTAAAGATACTCTAGTAAAACATTCAATTCAAAAAAGCTTTTGACTCTTCTTCACTTGAACATTCAAGGTGATCTTAAATGTTCAATTCAATCTCTTCAAAGACAAGTCCCGCAAGGCGAAGCTATAGCTCGATAGATAAGAGCTTGGTTCGCGTTCAAACGAATTCCTTAGCAAACGACCTAATCGCTTATCGCCTACAAGTAACAAAAAGTAAGCTAAAAGACTACGACATGATGAACAATCAAAGCATGCAACTCATAATCCCTATGGATTGCTCCATCCTTCAAGCCACTAAGCGGGTCATATCAAAACTGAAGTCTTTGCGCAACTAAAGATTCCATAATGAATATTTAGTCACGTTTAAGAAAGCACTTGAGGGTACTAGAATTTGACTTGGCCACAATTGGATAGATTTTGGTCTCTCTTCTCATCACCGTAATATAAGCCCTAATTTTAATTAATTAATTAATATTATTATCACCATTATCAAAATTATATATTTTTTGAACTGATAAAGTGGTTTAGTGAAATGGAACTCCACCCACGCCAAGGCCATTTAATACTATATTTATTCTTATCTCTTCTATGCCTGCCATTGCCAACCCTATCCATATTCCCTAACTTTCAATTAATTAATTAATTAATTAATAATAATAATAATAATAATAATAATAATAATAATAATAATAATAATAATACCAAACAACATGCATTCACGCACGCATGCTTGTCTTGTGGCTTTACTTTACTTAAATTCCAATTTAATTTTTAAAAAAGTTTTAAAATTTGTAAAATATGTTTTAGTTGGGTGTGATGCTAAATGGTTAGAATCTGATTGTTAGAATGAACTTTTTCATGATTTTTTAAGATAATTATTAAAGGTGTCTAAATAATATAATAATTTATAAGTGAATTATATTTTTTTTTCCACCTATTTAATTTTTTAAAATTTATCTCTCTCTATATTGATGATTAATTGCATTTCTAAGATGTTTATGAATGTATAATCCAAAGATAGTCCGGCTACAGATCAATCACCAAATTATCTTTATGGTTTTCTTGTAGGATCAGATATTGATTCTTAACTCTAGATGAGTTCTTGTATTCAGTTCGATTATCACCAAAACTATGAATTATTTTTCTTAACCGTTTCCCTTTTTTTTTTTTTTTGGTGTTGTCAAAACTTAAGCAAGAAAATTTTTATAAACTGAACTGAATAAATATTGAACTTACATAAAGCATAACATTCATGAAACATTTAAATTATTTGAGAATCCTTTCACAATCATAGGTACTGTCGACTTTGTTGAGTCGGATTAGTATTTATGTTCTGAATTTAATTTAGTAGAACAAACTTTTCATCATCAGAACTAAAAATTTCTGCCATCAAAGAATCTCTATGAAATTTTCGATCTCCATAGTTTTTAATAGAGAAGAAGAATAGAATTGTTGTTGCGAACTTTCAGATAAGTAGAAATTTATCGTTGTTTTATGTAAATTGTTTTAGAAATTTTCGTTGTTTTTTTATATTCTTTTGGGATTTGCCACTAAGCATTAGAAACCTTTTTGTGGTTTCGTGGAGGGATGAAAAATGCACTAGTTGGTCGGTCACCGAGATGGCTAGATAAGTAGTAGATAAATTTATTATTTAATTAGGGTTTAGGATTTATAAGAGATAAATTTAGGGTTTACGTTTCGAGTGGTATGATGGAGTCAAACCCTAGTTATGGTGCAATTTTGACGAATAAGAACTCAACCCCTAGGCTTGACGTTTAGTGAGAATTAGGAGGAAAGTTTAGCTTTCTTGATATTAAATTTAGACAAAACTATTTTCATAGTTTTGGGGATTTCTTAATTAAAAATGAGGAAAATATGTACTTTCATTTAATTAACATGGACAATGTCTATGATAATCCCCATTTCATTCTAATCATCTTAATTAATATTAACAAGTACATAAAGAAGTACATAGTTACTTTTAGAAAGACACGCATCTAGATGATTCTAAATAAAGATAGACATCATCCATGAGTAAGTTTCTTAATCAAAACTTATCCATTTCTCCACTCACTAAACTCTACCTTCTAAAAATTTATAAAATTATTATATAGAGTGATACAGTGGATAGAAAAGAATCCTCTGGAAGGACCCCGATGATTAACAAGCTGATACAAGTGTCTCAAAGTTCAAGATGGGTCAAAAGGCCGAGTAGCTGGCGTAGTCAGATTCTCCCGATCGATTAACCGTCGATCAAACAAGTACTCTATGGGTCAAAAGATCGAGTAGCTGGCCTAGCTAGCTGGATTCTCCCGATCGATATTGTCAATCGGATAAGTACTCTACGACCCCCACTCACATCTCGCATAGGATCCATATGGGGCCTTGCTTCCCTTTCTCTCTCGATCGGTTACCGTCAATGGGACAAACTCTCTATGGGCCCCACTCCCCGCTTGAACTGGGTCGACACTCTGTTCCCCACTCTTTCCCGATTAGTTTCCATCGATCGGACAGACTCTATATGGGCCCCACTCCTAGCTCAAATCAGACTCGCTTGGGGCTTAACTCCCCACTCTTTCCTCATCGGTTTCTGCTGATCAGACATGCTCTCTATGAGCTTCACTCCCGGCTCGAACATAACTCACTTGGGGCTCTTTTCCCTAAGGGTAAAGAGTTTAAAAAAATATATATTAATTAAAATTAAAAAATTAAAAAAACGAAGAGAAGACGCTGATATATATATATATATATATATATAGAGTAATGATATTGTGTGCGCCCACACAGTACGCGACTATGTGCGTACACAGTATCAATGTGTTTTTTAATTAATAATTTCTTAAATATAAATTCTAAATATATTATTATACCCCATAAACATATTACTATACTCTGTAAACATATAATTTTTTTTCATTTTAATTTTTTTTTAACTTAAACACTATAACCTAATTGGGATGTCTGAACCCTAGAGATAAAGTATTAAAATTCAAACCCTAAATATATTACTATACCCCGTAAATGCATTATTATACTCTGTAAATGCATAATTTTTCTTATTTTTATTTTTTTTCAAATTAAATACTATAACTTAATTGGAAAGTCTTAACCATATAGGTAAAATCTTAAAATTTTTTATTGTGAATACTATAACCAATTGGATAATCTGCCTCCACATGCATACAAGATGCATCTCACGCAGACATAATTGTAAAATAAAACTTTTAAGAATAACAATTTACTTTAGTGGTTCCTTACGAATAATGTGTAATGGGAAAGACATCAACTAACGACATTCCTCGAACCTCACCTATATTCGTATCCACGCCGAGTTCTTTAAGACAACTCCAAGAGCAACAAGGTTTGCCTCCGATTGTGACTAGCTAAGCGTGGAGACGATGCGATCCAAGAGGAGGAAGAAGAAGAAGCGAAGAAACTTGGGAAGAAAAACCTTCTTCCTTGCTCCTTGTTGTGACCGGCGGCACCAAGAAAGGGGAGGGAAAGAGAGGCTAGATTTTCACAAAAACCAAATTCTTAATTAATTGGCACTCTCATTTATCTCCAATCTATATCACATATATAGACCTCTTTATTTGACTTGGACAAATATTAATAACAATTAATATACCAAATCCTCTCTTGATGATTTAGTATTACATTAATAAATATTAATAAACTAAATTTGTTGGATGACTTAAATATTAATAAATATTAATATACCAAAACTCTCTTCCATTAATTAGTCAAATATTTGTTGGATCCAAAATAAATTTAGATATATCTCCATAATGACATGATATTTTCACTTTTGCTCTTAGACTCTACTTAAAAGGTCTCATACCAATGAAGATATCTTTTCTCTTATAAACTCATGATATTTCCCATGTGTTTTCAATGTGGGACTATGTTTGCAACCTTGCAATCCAACAATCCCCCTCTCAAACAAAGGACCACAGACCTCTCTCAAGTCTGATTCTTGACCCACCAGGACTTCCTGTCTCTCGGTCCAACCGACCTACTAGGACTTCCTTGCCTAGCCGCAACTAGGACTTCCTGCCTGGTGTCTGGTCCTCTTGA
>JBBPFQ010000126.1:3598377-3608683 GCA_037974815.1 Kaempferia elegans | reverse complement strand
CTTCTATGGATCAAATAAATTCATGTTGATTTTGATCTAGTCTAGCTTTCGATATTTTATGATTAATTAATAATTTAATTAAATATAATTTTAAAATAATCAATTGATTAATTTTAATATTATTAAAATAATTAATTATAGATAATATTCATGTTTATGTGATATGCATGCGACCCTCTAGGTTCTATACACGAAGGCAGTATAAATTCATACACAAACAAAGGTAATCATTTGACAATAGTTTATAGTCACCCAACGTGATAAAATATTAATCATAAGCTATGAACTATTAAGAATATATTACTGTTTAATTCAATTTTTTTCATATAGCTACATCCCAATTAATTTGGTATAATATGCATCATCACTAAAATAATTATTTTACTTGATTTTCAAGATATAATAGACTCCTCTTGAATGATAAATCATTCTTCCCATAGTCATAGATTTTGAGTCATTAATATTTCTATCAAGCGGCCATGATGTTAACTCCCTAATCCAAGAGAGTAATGAATTATATGTTACTCAATAATATTCTCTCTACGCTTTGTCATATACCCAACCGTCGTATTAATCATGTTTTAATTAAATATGCTTTTAACGACGTCAAAGTACACACCCCCCACACAGAATAAATGAAGGTCTTAAGTCAAAATATCAGTTACACTTATTCATAAAAGGAACGACCAATGAGACTTAATATGTGATCTCCTCTTAAGTGGATAATGTCTAGTGTACCTCTAAACTTAAGGTACTCAAGTATAACTTCGATATCTATCTGTTGGTCTCTCTCGACTTAGTCATACCCAACATTGATCTAGATATCTATGTCCCCTTTAGATATCTATCCAATTAAGGATTGTTTTCAGATTAATATAACCATTAATCATATATGTAAAAAAAATAAATGATTAACGATAAATACTTACTTTTATTAAATAATTATTCACAAATATATAAAGAGCGTATTGGCACATAAGTGCGCACGCTAACATGTGTTTCAGGGTATTGCTAGTTAAATCAAGCTGGGCCTAAAATGAATGTTCAAACTTGGCTTTGTCTCTTTTTTATAAGCTCGAGCTCGATTTGAGTTTGACTTGAGCTTAGTTTGTTTATATGTTATTGAATTTTCAATTCAAGCTTGTTTTATTGTTTACAATTTTTTACATTTTAAACTTGTTTCAGTAGTTATTGAGTTTGATAATACAAATTTATTTGTTAATTTTATTTTTTTAAAAATTTACTTAACAAGTTAATAAAATTTTTATTGATAAACATTGTTCATAAATGTTATTCACCAATGTCAGTGAATTGAACACATATATGTTCAAGCATGTTCATATAGTTAAACAAGTTATTCAAACTTGTTCATTTAATTGATCTTATGTATGTTGAATGAATATAAATAAACTCTTATCAAATCGAACATTAAACTAGTTCATGAACGTTTGATTCATTTACAGCCCTATGTGAAGTGAAGCTCTTACGAGCGCAACTCATGCACTTCCCTTTCCTTCCATCATCTATTGCTTCATGGAATAAACAAGGATCGAACCATTTCAACAATTTTGCTATTGTAACCATTGATAAGGAGTTCCATGGAGCGAGGGAATGCACAGATCATTTCTAGCTGGATTTGAGGAGCTCAGGAAAGGTGATTGGCGAGGCATCTTGCACAAGTTTGCGATCACAAGAATCCGGACTCAAGTAGCTAGCCGTGGTCAGATGTACTTCCTCAGGCAAAGCAGCCTCAACGGTAGAAACCGACCGCATAGTCTTTCTGAGGCGCTGAACATCTCTTTTCTTCTTTCAAATCCATAAATGAGCTGAGTTGATCCAAGCTTAAACTGAATTAGTTGGTTTGGGACAAGCCTTCAGAAACTGCTCCAGAACAAGAAATAGGCCTTCCATCATGTCTTAATCTCCTCTTTCAGTCATCCAGCTCCATTGATAGTCTTGAATATCTTTTATCAACTCACTAATTAACTTGTCCAACCAATTGTTTAAGGGCTTGACCATTAAATAGTGACCGCGAACTCATCTAATTCAGAAGTTTTGATCAGTAAAATGTTACACACACACAGTAGTGTACTATTTTCAGACAATTCAATTCTTGAAGGTTTGAATGGTTGATCTGCCATTTTTCATTGTACAAAGCGTCCACAAACGCTAAACGACTGGCCGGTCCACAATCGACAGTATGTAATGGCTGCCGACATGAAATATTGATCTAGTGGCCTCAATAAACAAGAAAGATTCAAATATAATTAAAAACAGCATGAGCAAAGAAAAGAAATCCAGAAAGTAGAACAAGTACATGAAACCGGCTCAGCCCTTTTGAGAAAGTTTGATGAATTTAAATAGTGATGATCCCAATCGATCAACTATAGATTATTGAGCAATGTTATTGCCCCTTCACAAGATGAAATAGAAGCTCCATCTGCAAGCTTCTAAACTGCTAAAAGATTCATTGATGCAAGTAGAACATTCACTTTGAGTGGAATTTGCGGCTGACAGACTCGTAACTTGGAACATGGATTACTACAAGAAAGTAGGAAGATAATTATGAAATATCATAATGAAAAACAATATATGTATAAACTTTTTCTGTACATTAATTGTTAATTGTAACATACCATCTCCCCAAGATGCCATTGTAAGTGGGGAAGCTATCATCTTCCGAGAAAGGGAGGTAATGTCTTCTAATGTTATTTTGTCAACAGCTTCTAAGAAAAACTCTACTGGTTTCCTGCCAAGTCAAGAGAAGAGCCGAAAGGAAGATGCATAAGACTCCAGATAAAATGATTGGATTGGAGACTATGCATGTACTCTACTTAAGTAAGGTTTCCGTGCATGCATATGCAAACCTCACTAAAGTAACTATTTAGAAAAATTTATGAACAAAAAAGCAATTTACACTTCCATCTGATGAAAATTAAAAGAAAATCAAATGCAAGCTTCCAATACTCACATATAAGAAAGCCAAAACTTGCTAGTTAGATTCACTGGGTGTATGTTAGTTCAACAATATTGTACGTGGTAATTGATAAGAGTGCCAATAGAATAAATTCAAATCTTGAACTAAGAAAATTTTTGAAAAAAAAAAAATAGTAGAACTAAAATAAAAATATAAAGTTATGATTTCAATAATAAGAAAAATATGGTAGATATCTAAAAAAATTATATTGACAAAGATGCAGTCAATAAGATAACGAATTGAAGGTTTAAATAGAGAGTTTTCAGACTCTCACGTGATTGCAGTCGACACTTTAGGCTAAAAGTAAATAAAGTAATAAGCAAGAAGGAAATAACACATTCAGACGTGTAGCAGAGACTATAATGCTAAGATGTGTGCATAAAGTTAATAGAAAAATAGAATCAAAAGTCCTACTTGCAGAGGCAATTAAATGTAGCTATTCAAATGAAAGGAAGTTAGGATGATATAATATGTTCATCATGACCAACAAAATCTATAATTAGACAAATTAAATAAATTAGAATTGAAAATGTCAAAGCATAGAGCAGATTGTCATTCCTGGAAATTCTATAATATTTGTCAGCATGAAAAATATTGAACTCAAAGAGTGTCTTCCAGAACTAATTGCAGTTTCAGCACAGAATACTGGTATAAAAACATTCACAGAAATCATTCAAGTTTCAAACTCCCATGCAAAGAGTTGGCACTAGTTTTTCCAGTTCTAGAATTCCTTATCATGAACGAGGATCCTTTCTCCAGATAGGTTTGGCATGCCATTATACCAAAGTTTAAAATATCATTACGTTTCAGAGTTTCAACACTCGGCTAAACCAGTATAGTTTGGATACTGTATTGTCCACAATCAGCAGGATTTGACATGCATTAAAATAAGACATGAGTACATTCAAATCATGTTTAAGATATACCTCTCCCCATAAGTCAAAATCTGTCGGCCAATATCTTCAGATGCCACCATCTGCAGGGGAAAAAATGTCAAAAAAGGTGAATATAAAAAATAAAGTATTAAATCTTGCAAACAGTGAAACATATGTTACTCTTGATTCCAGATTCATCAATATCGCAGACTTGGTTGACTGTTTAGCCCGATCCAGTTGTACCTGATCGACTTTAGAAAGGAGGAAAAACAATTAAACAAATTTGGAATGACTTAGAGAAATATTAAAAGAACAAGAAAAAATAAGAAAACCTTGGCCAGGAGTTGCAATTGCTAGGAGTTCTCGTACGGCCAAATCAATGGCTATAGAAACAAAATCGGGACTTTATTGGGGAGAAACAAAGTATTAGCAATATTCTCTAATTTCAGGGAAGAAAAATACAAGTGTGCAAAAGGGCAACAATTGTGTCATTCTGTTTGTAAATCAAGATCAATTTGACATGGAAGCAAAAGCACAAGACTTTCACAGTATTGTACAATACAAGAAATGGAAATAAAAGGATCCCATGTAAGCAAGTTTTTGTTTCTTATTTATATTGATGAAGAGTATGAACCATTATTACATTTAATATAACCTATTTTTTTGCTGACAACTGACTCCTGTAATTTTGATTCTTCAGATTTTTAATTTCCTTTTCTAATGATTGGTCACCTATTAACATGATACATATCATACTTGCTACAATTAAGAGTATTATTCTTGGGAAAATTTGTATACATGTGCAAAACTTCTGTCAGCAATTCTCCCCACTGATTGAGCAACACATTTTAATCTTCAATGCCATGAATGTGCTTTCTCCCTTCAGCACACTGAAGCTACTCAACTTGCATAGTAAATAGCAAATTCATTTTCACCATACAAATTCAAAGTTTTATTCACTAATACATAATAATCAGTGTTCAACATCAACAAATTTATTTTAAAAAATATTAGATAAGTCAAAGTTGTCAATAGTCGGAAAGAAAAAAATACTGGTGTCACTCACAGTTGTGGCATGGATCCCAAAAATTCCAGTATCGTTGTAGATACTGTTAAAAGCAGTAAACGATTGAATTTGTTGGAATTCATTTAAGATACGAAGATCTGCAAAAGAAAATTACATCAGAAAGTTAGAAATAAAGGGATAAGAATAATTTTGGACTGTTTTTTCTTGGATAAGGTGTAATACAAACCAATACAAAGAAGCAAGCTTAAGCACGATGGAACAGAATCATTGTAGGCAATAACTTACATAAGCGAGAGTACATCCCCTTTCCAGGACCTCCAGCTGAAAAAGAGCCTCCTCCTCCCATAAGCATCTGACGATGAGATGGGAGAATTATTTTCAGACAATTTCATAAATTGCAGTATCACAATGATACAAAAGCTTTGTTAACAAGAAGAGGAAACAAGATGAAGAAGAAAAATGGAAAACAAGTTGAGTATCACTATAACAATCTGGAAACTCAAGTATGTATTTAAACCTGAAGCACAGTAAGTATTGTTGCATCTTTATCCTGTCGCCAGCCACCAGGCACTTCGAAAGCAAGTGCAATATGTGTCCTCTGGCCAAGAACGGAACAAACAAATGAGCAACCATATGAAGTAACTCATATAGTAAAAGCCTCCACTGCATGAATCAATAAAACAGACATGACAAAATACTAACATCAGAATCAGCTTGACACCGGTAGTCTCCTCCAACATAAACAGATTTTGGTTCTTCATGGCGAAGTACTTTGGGAACATCTGATAATAATGGTTTGGCAATGGATACCAACTCTTCATGTTCAACTCCTGAAGCCGCAAGGACAATCCTGGAAGCTGTATAGTTCTCCTATAATTTCCACAATAGGTAAAATATAACAGGTAAAAAGTCAAAGAAATCCATGAGGTTGAAAGATTGGTATGTGAAATTTCAAAAGACTACCAGTATCACCCACGTTTGGCTTGTAATGATGGCGATCTATAACAAAATATAACTATCTAATGGGGGCCAATTTACTATGTTCATACTTCATACTAAAATGTTTTCCTCATGTTGAAACAGGTTTTATCCATATACATATTATTTTAAACAGGTTTTGTATAGTAGTAAATTTGTACGAGCATTTGCTATAATAGCATACAATGTTCAGCTTCGCTATCAAAATTTTGAAAAGTTCAACTCAATCTCAGATTTTAAAATTTTGAATATTAGAACATAAATTACTCATACTTACTGCAACAAACTCCTCTAAAATAGCACTATTTAGCCTGTTTACTGCAGATTCTGTAGCCATAAGAGGATTTGCCAATGCACCGGAATAACCAGCAGAGTGAATAGCCTCCAAGAGCAAACCCTGGGGATTGTTAGATATTTCTCCTATCTCTGCTTTGATTTTTTGTAACTGCATTAACAAGCCAAAAATGTATCAATATCTTTCACCAAGAAAACAAGAGAAACCGGTAGCATACATTGCTAAGATTAAATACCTGCTCATTAACCTCCCAATCTAGGAACACTGCATTCCTAACACAATCAATTAGCACCTCAACCATCTCAGGCATATAAGTCTTCAGAGCGTCATAAGTGTAACCCATCTGTTCGCGTGAAGCAGAAGCTGTAACATTGCCACCAATTGCCTCTACTTCACGCACAACACGCAAATGGCTCCTGTTTGTTGTGCTCTTAAAAGCCATTCGCTCCAAGAGATGTGTAGAGCCTGATGATAAGGGTGTTTCATACACAGAACCACAATCAACATAGAGCCCTAGTGAGACAGCTGGGTTCTATCAATCAAAACCATCAAAGTCAAGACATGAGCTAAGTAAATCTTAGTGAAAAAACAAAGAAGATATTCATCATCTTGTTGAACATACACGCGATGTTTCAGAGGCAATCTTGACACCATTAGGAAGAGTTGTAATTTCTGTCTTCCCTGGCTCTAAATAATCAGGCAAAACTGGAGGAAGTGTCACATTGGGAAGTGGAAAATCTAGCGGGGGAAGTTGGCTAGACTTTTCTCCTGTAAGCCAGCTAAAAAAACCACCAGATGACTTTTTTGCAACAGCTGTGCTTGCATATCTAGCTGCCTGATCAAATAGCACAGTGCCACCTGCATGATTCTGACAAGCAAGTTTGTTTCTAAGTCATTGCAGAATGTAGTAAAATTAATAAAATAAGAGACCTAGATGGTTCTGGTGGAATATTTCTTAAACTTATTTTGGAAGAATAAGAAATTTAACAAAATATTTTGTTATTTAAAAGCACGGTGGCATTAAACCAGAATGCAAGGTGGGAGTTAAAATAATAGAACACTATAGAAAACGGCAAGACACTCAGCAAAGGTATCAGTCATGAAATCTCAGCAAAGAGAGTAAGGCTGCATATATTGGCCCTCGCCAAGACACTGCATTTGAGCATTCTGACATTTTTCTATTTTTCTTCAAAATTCTTGATAGTATAAATTATATATGCTGCCCTTGGGGTTTGGACTTTGGGGGAATTTAATATAAACCTTTCAATTTCATAAACAGACATTTTAGTCCCTATGAAAAAGAATATGCCATGGAAATTAAGTTGACAAATAGTATAAATAAAAGGTTCTGAAAAGGCATGCAGCATTTAGTTTAGAAAAAGAAAAACTAGCATAACAACAATGATTTTTTTGATAATTTATATTTTATGTACACATTTGAAATGGACTTAAAGAGGGAATAAAGCAGTGATTTAAAAAATGGAGGACCTAAAATTCCAAAGGATACATATAAGCCACCTTCTGAATAAAAACTGGTTATGATAACTCTGCATTGAGGCACAGCCGCACAGGGTTGTTCAATATAGTTCAATTGTGAGAGGTACATTTAATATGATACAACAACCAAGTCTTTTTCCGCTAGGTGGATCAGTACATTTAATATGATAATTGAAAAAAAAACAAATGGACAAAGGAATTGTCCAGTCTATCTCTTGAATGGATTCCACCATAATACACAAATGCATTACTGTAGTCAACTCTTTCAGGAACCTTGTTAATTCTAGAAACAAAATCATCAATCACTGGCAGGAGATTCAAAGAACAACAAACAAGGGAACATGTTTTGTCATAATTTATCTACTATTTATTAATATATGAATTTTACAATTGGAATAGTAAATTGTGAAATTACTGAGTGCGAATTAATTTAAACTTATTTCAAATTTGAGATAAATGTGAAGGTTATTGAATGGATAATTTTTTATTTCTAATTAGGTTTGCTTGCTATGAGGGTTGATTTAGATCAAAGATGTCATTGAGGTCAAAACCCCTAATGAAAGCTAGTGTATAACAAGTGGTTTATTATAAATACGCACTAATGAACGATTAGAGGGCTCCTCGGCAATTGAGAGATGAAGATGAAAACAGATCCAACATGCAAAGGAAGAGGCACTAAGAGGAAATTAAGGTTTCTTAGGCAATCCAATAGTCCTTAATGTGTTCATGGAAGCGAGGCACAACGTCAAATAAAGAATCGCTATGTCAAACCAAGTTCCAACACCTTTTAATGAGAATCATAGTGCCAATAACAAGAACTGGATGTGATCTAGGACATTAAACATCAGTGCAAAAATATACATATATCGCATCAACTGAAAACAGTTTAACGGCCAAAAAAAATGTAGAATGAAAATAATAATAATAACTACATTGAGTTAGGGTTTTTGGTCAGAAGACCAACCTTGATAGACCCAAGCCGCAATGAAGCAATTCGATGCATGCTTTTATCGATGTTTTGCCTGATGAACGAGGGCGGCGAGTAGGAACCAAACTCAGGGCGAGCTGCCGAAGCAATGGGAAGAACGGAGGCGAGCCGTTTTATAGATCTCGAAAATGAAGGGTTAATTGTACAGCACTGGTTTGCCTTGGAAATGGGCTGGGCCGCCCACTACATAGAAAGGCCCAGACCCGTGGGCCGTATCAGATTAATGAGTGATGTAGAGTTTTTTTTAAGCACATTTTTCTACCGTACGAGGAGAGGCGACGTACAACCGGCGACACGGGATATGGAGACGGGGCACCGGCGAGCGCGACGAAACGCGATGAGGGCGGGGGTGGTAGCGGTGGGAGCTGTAGCGGTCGCCTATCTCTCCTTCCAAGTGGGCTTCAAACCCTACATCGAGCGGGTTCAGGAGGCCATGGACCGTCCCCAGCAAGAACGTGGCGGCGAGGCAGATCCACCGTCTTCGCCTCCAGATGCTTCGTCTGTTGAATATCGCCGGTGATGAACGGCTGTTTAGTGCCTGTAGCACATGCCCCTGGTGCCATCTTTCATTCTCTTCCTTTTTTGTCATGTCACTGTAAACCGTAACTTCATTAGACCAGATCCATTTCGATGTGACTTTTCATTTTCCGGCATATAGGATCAAACTTTTACTTTCTTCTGATGTCTTTCACAATATTTATCTTTCTACCGAGAACCACCACGAATGGTACTATACCGTCTGCTAGCAACTATGATCATGCACTGAGAATAATCATAGGCAAGCTTTAAAAATTTGCCACCCGAAATTTCGCTTTTTTGCCACTATAGTACTTTGGAGTTTGTAGAGATAGAATAGTATATAGCAAGTTAATCTCACTTGTCTCAGTGAGCAATAAAGCATCTGGGATTGTATGATCATCCTGCTTTGAATTGCAAATAGTGATTGATTTACTTCAGAATTGGCTAAAATCTCGCTTGATTTTGGTCACATGAGCGACAGATAAGACAACGGGGATGCCACCAGTTTTGAAATTCAGTAGTCAACAATTGACACCCAACTGGGAAAATTTTCACTCAATACGTTGGTTCCCTCAATTGCTTTAGCCAGTCGCTAATACAGTTGAAGTAACTTCATAAGTAACCCAAAGATACTTTACTGTTTACATACTTTGTTTGTCTTTATGCTGTAAGCAGACATCTATTGTTCTAAAATCTTTGAGGTCAAGAAACTGAAGGAATTATAATTAAACAATAACGATTAGGCAGGATGTCCTCGATAGCGTAAACTCATTCAGAACATTTACTCTGTGCTGAATAGTAGATGTTCAAAAAAAGGTAGATCCGCTACCTTAACGGCCCCCTAGTGCCGGCCCCACAGATATGGAGGGAGATAAATGTAAGTATAATTGCGGAAGGTACATGGTGGGATAAACCATGCAGGCCATTGGCTCTTGGGAATCAACCCTGACCATTATACGAAATGTCATGCATCCACCATCTGTACTACGCCCTAGGGGCTGAATAATAGATGTTCAATGCGGTAAAAAGCGATTTGCTCACCCCAGTGCCCCTGCCAACCCTTTCCTGGGCAAACATGGAGGAGATAAATCACGGGTGGCTACTAGCCATTGATGCAGTGGCCAAGGCATGGGGGAAGGCATGCTCGGAC
>JBBPFQ010000126.1:3585502-3596043 GCA_037974815.1 Kaempferia elegans | reverse complement strand
TCAAACAAACAAACTTAAACATATATGTGACAGCTCGTTAATGTTCGTGAACAATGTTCGTTAATCATATTTATTAATAAAATTCTTATCAATATACTAAGTAAATAAAGTTTCTATCAACCAGGGGTGTCATCTATCAACCAGGGGTGTCAGAACTTGACTCTTACCTGCCTAATGTGTACTGGCCGCTCCCCCATTGCAGAGCAGATGGCAGCAAGCTCGGCCTCGGCATCAGCAATTGCCTGCATCAGCTGAGCTCTAGACTTGTTTGCCTGATCTACTTTTCTTCTGTACACCTCTAAACATTCCTTTTCAAGCTCAAGCAACATTCTGTCCTTTTCAGCATCAGATTCCCCAACTTCATCCCATATTATCTAACAGAATCACCCATAGGGCATAACATAGAATTAGAATATTAAAAAGATGCATTTTATATTGTTAATACAAAAGATTAAGGAAGGGAAGGAAAAGAAAAACATGATTTTTTTTCTTAGTTGTGAATTTTTTTTTCTTTCTTTCAAGACTTGTTATTGTTGAATGATTAACAAATTCCTTTTAAATCCCCAAACCAGGATAGAAGGCGGCCAATATTTGTTTTTTTTTTTAATCAAATATCAAAGCAATACAAAAATAAAGGGACACAAAGAGAAAAAGCAAAAGTAGATAATCAAATGAACCACATTTTTTGGTTGGACCTACGGCTATAATTTTTTTATTGTTTTAATTTAATCGTTTCTCTTTGGGAAAGTCAGGCATCTTTGGCCCTTTCTTCGTTATGTAGCTATTAAGACCATTTTCCAAAATCCATTTTGATAATTTTCAATAGTTAGATAGTAAATTAATTGAAAACTGATTTAATATTAGTTAACCGAATTGAATTAAAGTTTATATAAAATTAATACCGAATTAACAAAATTGACTAAATTAACTGAATTAATATTAAATTTATTTAAAAACCAATAAAATAAATTTATACAAGATTAATTTTGAATAAATCGAATAAACCGAATAAATCGAATGTTCACCCAGCCGCCTGCCTTTACAATTTTGGCTGAGGAAATTGAGCTTTTTAATTTGATAAAAATTAGATAAATCCAAAAATTAAAATTAAAATTTTCTACAATACAAAATACATATAATCGATACGGTCAAATCACCGTCCACTTAATTTCTTAGCAAGATCACGACCGTCCATCCCTTTTCCGGGCGCGGGAGACACGAATTTTAAAAATCCCTCCTCTCTTTCGATCGGCTCTTCCTGTTGCACCGAAACAATCGCCTCTATTTCATACCCACCCTAATAAATCTTTCTAATAAATCAAGGAGACGAGTAGAATGTCGGGTTGTAGATAGGTTGGTGGATAAATTTATTTCGGGAAAACGAAAGGAAGCCCGCTAATACAACCGGCCTGGCCCACTCCTTGCAGATTCGCTGCAAGCATATTTTCAGCGAAATCCAGTATCTAAATTATTTTTACCGTTTATTGTTATTTTGCGCGGTTTATATTAATCCTACGGCGACCGAGTTGCAAAAATAATTGGAGGAGATCCTTCCGGTCTAATTAATCGCGCGCGAGGCATAATGTTGTGCGCCCAATAATAATCCCTTTAAATATCCATTTATGGTTGCATTAAATGAAAAAAGAAATAGCCCTCGTGTTGGCTTCTCTCTCCCTCGCCCTTCCCCTCAGTTGCTGCGTTCTCTTCGTTCTACCTCGTTGAGTTCGGATCGATCGGATGGAGGCGGAGCAGCAGCGGCAGCGGAGGAAGGGGCAGAAGCGGAAGCTGGAGGAGGATGGCAGCAACGGCGCCGTCGCCGAAGACGCGTCTCCGTCGTCGATGGAGGTGGAGACGGAGGAGAGCGGAGTCGAGGAGATCTGCTGCCATCGCTCGGATCAATCGCTCGCCCGCGAGGTCCGGGCCCAGGTCGAGGTCCTGGAGCGCTCTTTCTCATGGCGCCTCGTAGATCGAACCGCTGCCAAGCGCGCTACCCACGTCCTCGCCGAGCTCGCTAAAAACGGTCTGACCAAAGTTTTTGTTCCCGTAGAACTTAGGTCTTTCGAGTATAGGGTTTATATTTGTTGTCGGCGAGTTTATTTTGAGTGGCGCTGATGGATCTGGGTGTTGATTTGTTGTGCAGAGGATGTTGTGAACGCGATCGTTGAAGGAGGGGCCGTGCCGGCGCTGGTGAAGCATCTGCAAGAGCCTCCGCCTCTGCTGGTTAGGGATGTCGGTTCGGGCGGAGGAGATCGCCCTTTTGAGCACGAGGTCGAGAAGGGGAGCGCGTTTGCTCTCGGTCTGCTTGCCGTCAAGGTATTGTAGTAGCTGCTTTTTATTCTATTCCCGAAATTTTTGTAATTTTGGTTACTGTAGTTAATTAGAAACGGAATAAAGATAGATGTTTTTTCCCCTGTGCGTCTGGTTAAAATTGTAAATGGAATTTTTATAAAAGAGAATCAAGAAAGCTGCAGGAATAATGTACTTTTAACGAAGAGTGATTTCAAATGTTCCACCACTCTTAACAATTGTTGAATACTATCTTCTTTGTGGAGATTGGATTCCAAAAATTTCTGCAGTCTACTCAGTGCTATTGATTTTATGATTTTAGGTTTATTGGTTTCTTAGGAGGCCCTTATGTAGGTTTATTAGATCTCAAGGTTGTTTGTGGATAAAGAGTAAGGTTCTGGCATGACTCCATTACAAGAGAAATAGGAGTTAGAAAATATTGAACTTTGAATAGAGATTAAGGAAAAAAGCATGGTAAAAAGAGAGATTTAGAGTTCAACATTAATTTCATTAAGCAGAAAAGTGTTTGACAGAGAAGAGGAGAACATGTTAGAGCTGAAAGAGAAAAAAATTCAACTAGTGTCTTTAATTAATCAATTGATAAATAACATTTGGGATGTAGAGGCTAAAGATACAACAAATTTGTGCTCCCATGTTTGTTTCAGGAAGTAACAAAGTTTCAGTACAAATTCTCCATCCCAATTCGTCCAAAGTCATCTTTAAAGGAATGTTGCCTACCAGATGTTTCTTTGAGTGTCATTTTATACAGGATGAAGTGCTATAGGTTACTTGGTCTAATTACAGTGATGATGTGTATATATTGTGTTTTAACATAATTCATATTTAGTTATGTGTTAATTTTGACTCTTTATATGATCTTCCTTAAGGTGTGATTTTGTATTTAACAGCCTGAACATCAGCAACTCATAGTCGATGCTGGTGCCTTGCCTCTGTTTGTAAATCTCTTAAAAAGGCATAAGAAAGGTTCCAACTGCCGAGCAGTTAATGGTGTTGTTAGGCGAGCAGCTGATGCAATTACTAATCTTGCTCATGAAAATAGCAATATCAAAACATATGTCAGGTTTTTGCAAGCAAAACTGACCATCAATTTTCAACATTTTCCCTATAGGACTTTCTGTTTATATTTGTCTTTGATACCTTCCAGGTATGAAGGTGGGATTCCGCCTCTTGTGCAACTGTTGGAATCTACAGATCTTAAGGTACAGAGAGCTGTTGCAGGTGCTTTGCGGACTTTGGCATTTAAGAATGACAGTAACAAAAATCAGGTAATTTCATTTTTGATGTTGAAATACCTTTTCTGTTATATAAACCTTTATTTTTCTCTAAATCATTGTTGCAGATTGTGGAATGTAAGGCTCTTCCCACATTGATTCTCATGCTTCGTTCAGAAGATCCTGCCATCCATTATGAAGCGGTAATCTAATGCAGAGAAACATATATTGCTTAATAACTTTAACATGGGTTTGAATTACTGATTGGAGTGTCAGTTCATAGGAGTATTGGTCCTTGAGATAATGGCCAGTTTAATACTTTAGATGTGTTGAAATGGACCTTGATGCTTTCTTATGCTGTCTGTTGTGGTTATTGTGCCAATCTGCAGTGTCGAAGAAGTCTGTTATAGGAGTGAAAAGGGTGTGAAAAGGGTGTGAATGATAGGCCCTTTTTACCTCTCAGCTCATGGTAGATGGATGTGGATAATGCAAATTATAATTTAATTTTTAAGAGTTTTAGATTCTAATTTTCTATTATAAATTTTTATTTTATTTTTCATTTTTGTTTGAGTTGGAGTCTTTCACCCTCACCCCTTCATATAATCATATTCTTTATTATAAAATATTATTTTGAGTCTGATTTTGGTGCTGTATTAGTTGGTATTAGAGCTAAATTTTGATTCAGTATTTAACACACTACTTTTCCGTGTGCTCTCTTTCTGTTGTCAAGTCATCCCTTTCTTGTCTTGCTTATTGCATTTGCCCATGTTGGCCTTGTGCCCACCATCATTAGGAACTTTTCTTCCATCTCCATCAGGCAGTGCCACTTGAATACTTCATTGTTCCCTAAAGGCTGTTTTCCTTGCTAAGGGAGAAGCTGCAGTTTTGACTTGCCAGAAACCATCCCACAACATGCGGCATTGCCTTCTATTCCTTTCACCACTTTCCCAGAGGCAGCTTTAGTTGTCTGCTATCAAGCTTGTTGCCAAGAACTCCTTTTTGTGGGTTTAACTTGACTGGGGACCATCTATTATCAATATGGAAGGGTTGTCTTGTGTAATTCCATCTCCACCAAGGCCTCAATTCTTCTTATGAACAATGAACCCTGTGTTAGGGATGTGTAAAATCAAAATATATTGACTCGGAACAATATACAACCAGTGAAATCTGGCTCCTTGATAATTATCTGAGGGCTGTAGATTATTTTTATACTATCTCAGTTCCTACTGAAGCTTTAATTTGCATAGTTATCATCATATCCTTTGAGGCTTTCTAACAAGAAATATGTGAAATCTCATGTTAGGTGTGGGTGTAAATTCTGGAGTTGAAATGCAAAATGTTACTGTTGTAGACTGTAGAGAATATTTCTATTTTTGAATGAACATATCAAGCAGTTATTTTTACCTTGTATTTTTTAAATAATATGCACAATAAGTTGAAGATACTAGTGGTCACTATACTTGTTAAGATTATTACTATTTGTTTCCTTTTGCTCATCTGACCACATGATTATTTATGATATTTAGGTTGGCGTTATTGGAAATCTTGTTCATTCATCCCCTAACATAAAGAAAGAAGTTCTCAATGAAGGAGCATTGCAACCAGTGATTAGCTTATTAAGGTATTCTCATCATCACATAATTTGTTTTATCATGTATTAATGTTTTGTGTAAACCTCGATATCTCATTCAAGTTTGCCTAAATTTCAAATTTTTAAAGTGAAATATTTAGCTCAAAGCACTTGATTTGGTTTTCTTGATAGATGCTTACCGTTAAAAATAATTTCACTTAGCACAAATTAGACATGATTAAATCTATTTGATTGTGCTGCTCAAAACTATAGAATATTTTCTTGATAGAGGCTTTGACCTGTTTGAATGTTGACCAATTGCTTGCAGTTCATGTTGCACCGAGAGCCAAAGGGAAGCAGCATTGCTGTTGGGGCAGTTTGCTTCAGCTGATTCAGAATGCAAGGTATCTTCTTGCTCGCAATCTTTTTCTTTGGTTGTCTATCCTGGTGGACAATGTTGTGATGCATTGGGTCAAGAATTGAATCCATGTGAATGCTCTGCAATCTTTATTTTCTTGCAGGTGCATATTGTGCAAAGGGGTGCACTGCGACCTCTAATTGAGATGCTTCAGTCATTAGATTTTCAACTAAAGGAAATGTCTGCATTTGCCCTTGGAAGATTGGCACAGGTTTTGAGATACTTCACCATTTAATCTCTTTACTTTTATGTGATAAGATTTGTTTATTTTTTGTATTCTTTGCTTTAATTATGTGTTTTGATTATCATTGGTTTGCTATTAACTTGCTGTCTTTATGTACATCAGTGTAAAATGCATTTAAATATCTTAGAATGTTACTTGATACTTAAGACTGTTGTGCCACTTCTTCCATTGAAATACTGATAGAGTACCTCCAAAGGGCCATTTAACAATCGTCTAGCATTCTGCATTCATGTTTTCATGATACTGTGGTATGGAGTTTTGGAGTTAGATTTTTGTTATTGATGTTCTGCTCATTTTATACTTTTGATATAACTACTTCATTTTTGCATCTACTAAATGGAGAATATAGGAACTGATATTAAATTGTAATGATTAATTATCTTAAGGTGATTTCAATATTGCATCTTCTTACAGATGTATGCCTTCTGTTGTTTGATAATTAAATTTGGTCCCTTTATGTTAATTTTTCTTTCTATTTATATATCATGGTTGAATTTGTTTCATGCCAATAAATAAACAGTCATGTTGCTTAATCTGAAAGACCTTTGTTGCATGTAGGACTCGCACAACCAAGCTGGTATTGTTTTCAATGGTGGTTTGGTGCCTCTTCTAAAACTTCTTGACTCAAAAAATGGATCTCTGCAGCATAATGCTGCATTTGCTCTTTATGGAATTGCAGAGAATGAGGTGAATCAACATCTAATTTTTGTTCTGTGATTTTCTGTTTTATTGTATTCATGCATTTATGGTCCAATTGAGCAGAATCTGATGGTCTCTTTTTCAGGATAATGTTGTTGATTTTGTCAAAGTAGGAGGTGTTCAAAGACTACAAGATGGTGAATTCATTGTCCAGGTGTGTTTGCTTTCCATTGTACACAAGTTTTTACTTTGTTTTGTTCAAAGTGGTCATAAGAGATGTAAACTGAATTGCAGGCAACAAAAGATTGCATAGCAAAAACATTGAAAAGATTGGAGGAGAAAATCAATGGGCGAGTGAGTCTCTATTTGGTTTATTTCTTCGATACTTTTATGTGTTGATGGACAATAATATCCACATTCCAAGTAATAAATTTAGTCTATATTTGTTACCAACATGGTTTGCTGTGTTTTCGTTCTTTCAGGTATTGAGGCATTTGCTATATTTGATGAGAGTTGGAGAGAAGTCTGTCCAAAGACGTGTAGCGCTGGCTCTTGCTCACCTATGCCCACCTGAAGAACAAAGAAGAATTTTCATTGATAACAATGGTATTGATTTTGTTCAAATATGAATATATTCATTGGCTCAAGACTGTTTCATGTTGTTTGTTCCCTTGTTGACTTTTGCATGCATCAAAATTGTATTTTCTTACCAGGGATGGATATTCTTCTTGAGTTAGTAGGGTCTACTAATTTAAAACAGCAGCAGGATGGTTCACTTGCTCTTTACAAAATGGCCATCAAAGCTAAGATGCTTTCTTCTGTGGATGCTGCTCCTCCTTCCCCTACCCCTCAGGTTTGCTACAATGTTTTATCTATATTCCAAAATAGGGTAAAAAGCAAACATAAGTGAGGCTCGCATTGCTTGAAAATTTTAAAGTTTCAAGTGTGACCATTTGCATATCAATTGTTTGAATTTCTTGGACATTATTGTTTTAGGCTTTTCTGGTAACAGGACAAAAGATGGAGGCATGATAAGAGTAGATGTAAGCATGTGGGACTGATTACTGGGGTAGCTTTGCCATTGGTTATTGTTGTCTTCATAATTGATGTCCCTTGTGGCTTGCAAGGACATGGGGTGTGTCTATATTTTGTTCTCTGATGATATCAAACATTGTGAGAATGTATTCTCATTAATAATTACTTATGTTTGCTGAATAACTGAGCCTCATTTTGTAGGTTCAAATCTCGTGTTGTATCAATTGATACATGTGAGATGTATCGTTCACACATTGTTGAGAGAAGTGTTAGGTTAGGACGGGCTAGTTTTTCGAGTGGTGTCTAATATGTGACAATATGTGTGATAGTGAACTTGATATTGGGGCAGATGTGATACAAAATTCAAAGCACCAATATGTAATCCTGCCTAACATATATGTCAAACACCACGAGTTGTTAAAGATTATGTTAAATTTTTATAGATGCTTATTTTCTTGTGATTTTGGGACGTTTCCTTTTATTATTACTTTTTTTGTTTCTATAATGCATGTTTATCAACTAATCCTTTGTGTAGGTTTATCTTGGCGAGCAATATGTGAACAATTCCACATTGTCAGATGTTACTTTTCTTGTCGAAGGTTGTGGAATACTCTTACTCATCTGATTTCTTTTACACTAATATGTACTTACAATGATTAATAAAATTAAATAAATTTTAGCAAGCAATTAATTATTTGCTGAATTCCTGTGTTCTGTTCTTCTAGGCAAATGTTTCTTTGCACATCGGATTGCTTTGCTTGCATCATCAGATGCATTTCGAGCAATGTTTGACGGCGGATATCGGGTAATGATTAAGTAAAAACTAGTGTATGCATTTTCATTTTCCTTCACAATTTGATGCTCAGAAAGTGTCTGAACATGAGATGAGCAAATTCTTCTCTATTTCTGATTTAACGATTGTTTCTTAAATTATTGGTAGGAGAAGGATGCAAGAGACATTGAGATTCCCAACATAAGATGGGAGATTTTTGAATTAATGATGAGGTGAATGTTGTTCTTTCTGTTTTTCTTTCTAAGTTTCCAGTTTTCTAATATTTTCCTCGCCTGCAGGTTCATTTACACAGGATCAGTCGAGGTTACCAACATGGTGGCACAAGACCTCCTAAGAGCTGCCGATCAGTATCTTCTGGAGGGCCTCAAACGCCTGTGTGAATATAGCATTGCACAGGTGAACAAAATTATTTCCCATCGCGTTCTCAGCTTGCAATTGTTCTTGTTTTGAATGTTTCGAAACCGTTACGCAGGATATTAACATCGACAACATCTCTAGCATGTACGAATTATCGGAGGCATTCAATGCAATGTCATTGAGGCAAAATTGTATCTTGTTTATTTTGGAGCAATTCGATAAACTAAGCATCATACCTGGGTACGTTCTACTAAACTTATGCTGTATTGGGTTTGTATTTCTTCAGCCTTAACAATTCTTGTTTGGAATCTGCAGGTATTGCCATCTCATCCAACGAATCATCCCCGACATCCGCAGCTACTTTGATAAAGCTTTGAAGCCTAATCCGAGCATCACTGAACCCTAACAATTCTTTCTTGGCGCTGTGTAGGGTAACTTGTGCTGATAGGGACTGTACAGTTTGAGCCTATCTGCACCATTGTTTTTGTTCTTAGGGAGGGAGGTTAGGTTTGAGGGAAGAACATGCTCTGCATCCTCTTTTCTTGTTTGGTAGAAATGATTAGGATAGGGATCCCAGCTAATTACGCCTCTTCCTGCAATTTACAATCATCTACTCTAAAGATGTGCTAACATGTATTTTTAGAAGTATGGTGCCCTCTTATGAAATTCTTCTTTTATTCCAATTTAGGGGTTAGCAACAATTTTATTAAATCGAACAAAGTTGTATTTTTAGAAGTATGGTGCCTTCTTATGGAATTTTTTTTTATTTTAATTTAAGAGTGAGTAAAAATTTAATTAAATTGAATAAATTAATTACATTTTAAAATTTAGTATGATTTATTTAGAAATTTGATTTTTTTTCTTATAAAATTGATTAATTTAGTTTGATTTTAAAATGTTTTATTCGGTTAAATTAAATATATTGAATTAATTGAAAATTTAAGTCAATTTAAATTTTTATGTTTTATTTTTTAAAATTAAAATAGATTTTTTATAAACAGATTGATTTTTTTAAAAATTAATTAATTTGGTTTAAAATTTAATTAATTGATAATATATTGATGATTTAATTTTAAAAATAATTTTATCGATTTGATTTTTTTTTTAAAAATAATTTGATTTGATTTTAAATCAGTGTTCATCTTTATTTTTATTTGAATTTGGGTGTGTTGATTTTTGACAATTTATTTTTTTATCTTTAATCGGGAGTGTTATTTTAATTTACTTATTTTATTTAAGAAATGTATGTTTAAAGTTAAGGGTGATTTAAAATTTGATTAATACAAACTTGTATTTCTTAAAAAGATATTAATTTTTTAATTTAATTGGTTTCAAATTTTATAAGTTTGTTAAATAATTTAAATTAAGATATTAACTATTTAATTTGGAATTTATTTGATAAAAGTTGGATTAATTTGATAATGTTGAATTAATTAATTTGATATCATTTTATAGTAAAGTTTGAGCTTGTTTGTAAAAAAAAAATTAATATTCAAACTACATCTAAAATATTTTTTTGTTGTTGGTTTAGTTCCTTTTGTTATTAATTAAAATAAAATTTTAATATGGTTCAATTAATGTCAATTAAATTAAATAAATTTTATGTCAAACAAAGTAAAGCCTATATGTTTTTTTTAAATTAAATTTTGTTTACATTTTCAATTCAAATGAACATTCTCGAATGTAGAACGTGATTTAAAAGTTTAAAATATTCAAAGTCTATTTAATTTACATAAATTAATGGATAAATTTAATTTATTTTTTAATAAATAATTAATTTAAAAATACTAGACACATTAATTACACCGTAAGCACTTTCCTTAAATGACCGATCAAAAACTTTCATTACCTCGTAGAAATTAATTAACCCGACTATCTCTAAGGTGACTGATTCGGTCCCATAGAAGTTTTCCACTGACCACCAGATAAATTGGGAAGCACTCGCGGCGGGCGATCTAGAA
This sequence comes from Kaempferia elegans, assembly GCA_037974815.1. Lineage (NCBI taxonomy): Eukaryota > Viridiplantae > Streptophyta > Magnoliopsida > Zingiberales > Zingiberaceae > Kaempferia > Kaempferia elegans. Next base: position 3,585,508 of record JBBPFQ010000126.1, on the reverse strand, counting down.
ACCCAG